>PVKA01021195.1:0-39073 GCA_004027165.1 Ctenomys sociabilis | reverse complement strand
GGCGGGCGGGATGGAGCAGGACGGCGGAGTCGGTCGCGCTGTCTCTGGCCGGTCCATTTATTTTTATTAATACACTTTTGCAGTAGCTAATGTTTCTCATTTCTTGTGTTTATATAGCCTTGTTTAATCTTTCCAGCCATCGCCTTAGGGAAACACTATTCCTCTCCCCATTATACAGATGAGGCCACTGTGCCCCTAAGAGACGACATCAACAGGTAGACGCATTGCCTGGGATTTAAGTCTAACCCTGACCATGTCCAAACTCGGGCCTGTTTCCTGCCCTCGAATTGCTCTAGGCAAATGTCTCTGGAATTTGCGCCCTGCCTGCCAAACACTGGCATGCTGCGGAGCAAGGGAAGCCACAGAGGCCCCAGGTGGTCCCTCACCGAGCCGGGAGTCGCACTGTCCCCAGCCTTCCCGCTACCTGCAGCCTCTGCGATTCCACGTGGGGACAGAGAAGCCACCAGACAAACACACTTCTTCGTTTACAATAAAACACAAATCAAAGGTCTCGAGCTGCTCTCTGATCCCAGGACTACAAGAGGGTATTCCAGGAGGTGCGGAACAGCACCTGCGGTGCACAAATGTTTAATGTCTGTTACAGAGCACGCCTTTCCTGCACAGTCCCAGCCTGACGGGAGCGCGGGCCCCAAGCCTCACAGACTGTTTCCTCATTGACAGTTTCCCGAACTACGGAGGGGGTGGAGCAGAATTAGCAATAATTTATGGTCTGCAAAGGGACAGCAGTAGCTCGAAGTCTGTGCCCAGTGAGAAGCTTCCCCAAGGTCCTGCAGGTCCCTGGGGAGAGGCTGTTGCCCGGCCCCAGGTGCCGCAGCTTTGCGCTGTCCCTGGTTGAGGGCGCTGGGCTCTTTGGATTTCTTCTTCCTTTCTGTTCATTTCTCGCTCAGCGATCCCTCCCGGAGTCCTCCAGAGCCTTCCAAGCTGCCCCGCCCCCGCCTTGGCGATCTGCGAAGCCACCCGGAAAGCTGCCCGTGGACCCCGAATTCTAGGAGACAAAGGTGCGCTCCGTGTTTAAGGCGGGGTTTATGAAGCCGCCGAGCTCAATTTTGCAGGACTTAGCATGTCGGGGAACGGCCTGGGCACCTCGGGCAGCAACTACAGCCCGCAGTCGAGGGGAGCCCGCGGCGCCCCGACATTGCTTCCCTTTTTTTCTTTCCGTTCGGGGTGGGCTCCCGCCCACGGCCCCGCTCTCAACGCAGTCTCGACAAGCACTGGCGGTCGGTCCCAAGCTAATGATGCGATCAAGTCTTCTGGCGAATTTTGGAAGTAACGGGAGAGCCAGAAAAAGAAAATTTCATAAACCACCCCCAGAATTCATTCCCGGGAGCGCGGGTTTGCGACCCCCGCCAGCCAGTCTCTTAGGTCGCTAGCGACCCCAAGTGGCCAAGTTAAAATAACAGGCTTTTTTTCCCCTTCATGCAGAAATGAAATATGCTCTTGAAGATTTCATTCCCCAATCGTTACAGAATTTTAAAATTGCAACTCTGAAAGGATCTTTAATGTCACCTGGCCCAATCACCCCATTTTACAGGAAACAAAGGTTCAGAGAGCAGAAAGGGTTTCCGAGGGTCACACAGCATGTTAAAAGTCAAGTCTGGATGGCCCTAGGAGTTGGGTTTAGTTCCTTAAAGGGTCCAGGGAAAAGGGCTTTGTTTCTCCCGACCACTAAAGAAAGCTACTACAGAAGAATCATCCCAATGAGAGTGCGTATTTTAAAAGAGCAGAAGTTTCACTAAGGACTGAGCAACACACTCACTTTTCCTTGTCTATGCCTAAAGCAGCACAGTACAGCAAATTTAGTCCTGGCAAGCACAGAGCCAGCATGGGGGAGAGAGAGGTCACACTCAGCAAATGTGCGTTAGATGTCTGTTCCCAAAGTTGGGCCGTTGGCTAAAGGAAAAGGTGGGGTTGGACCCCAGAGTCCTGGATCCTGTCGGTACTGCAGAGCAGGCTCTGTTGCACCCATTTTACAAATGAGAAAACTGAGACTTGGAGACTTCAACTGGTCCATGACAGGCAATGACCAGATTACAGAGCCACACTTGCTACAGTTTCCTTAGGAAAGTTTTCATTCATAGATCCTTCAGATTGGATAACAAAATCTTCCTGTAGAATCAGAAAATATTAATGTTGCAAAGAGTCCTCAGAAGGACCCTTTTACCTAAAACAAAGCAGTGAGTGTCCACTGTGTATATATCCAGTCCTCAGTAGCCAGGGCTTTCATAGCTGGGGATTCAACAAAATGCACATCAATAATATTCAGGAGGAAATTTATCCGAAGTGCATGGCTTAAGCTTTTGCTTTCTTGTCATTATTCCCCAAACAATACAGTGTGACAACTATCCAAATTGCATTTACATTGCATTAGATGTCATGAGTTATCTAGAGATGATTAAAATATATGGGTGTGTGTAGATTAAGTACATGTATTACCCCATTTTATGATAGATGGGGCTTGAGCAGCTGCAGACTTTAGAGGTCCTAGTGCCATCTCTCTGAGCCCCAGCTACCTAAAGTCTATCAAGGACAACGGGGAACCCAACTCCATATTTGAAGCTAAGAGATGGATGTGGCTTTCACAGTTTTAGGTCCAGCTAAGCATCAATGTTAGTTCTGCATTCTTATTTGCTTCCTCTGTGGCATGAAGTATCTGATTAGCTCTACTAGAGATGGGTTTTCTGGAACTGATGGAGGGCACTGCTGCAGGTCCTCCTGGTCGAATCACATTGCCCTCCTAAGCTCAAAACCCTCTTCACCTTCACTGTTGGGTCTCCTCTGGGCTCAAACGTGATGATCTACAGTTATATGTATTTCCTGTTATTTGTTGCCAGGACTGGCATAGGTTTAAGTTAAGTGCAGATGACTTTAAAATCATTTGTTTAACCCAAATAGTGCCATAAAATTCAAAGGTTTCAGGAGAAGGAAACGAATATTGAAAATGCACTGTCTTAGTTAGCCAACTATCAGGAGATTTCACTCTGCCCAAAACACAGACAGGACTTTCTGGGACTTAGCACAAACCCAGGGAGATCAAATGACTGCCACCAAGTGTGTCTCCTTGCCAGAGACCTGCCATTCGGGCCCTTCTGCCATCACAGGCAGGACCCCACCCCACAGTCAGCTCTGCTGCATTTGTGGACAGGAGGGGTTTACCACCAACTTGCAGTACCCTGGACACCCCGGAGTCATCCTGATGGTACTCCCAGGACTGCTGCAGAAGAATGGAATGTGAATAAACTCAGAGAGCAGGAG
Source organism: Ctenomys sociabilis (assembly GCA_004027165.1). NCBI lineage: Eukaryota > Metazoa > Chordata > Mammalia > Rodentia > Ctenomyidae > Ctenomys > Ctenomys sociabilis. The sequence goes on along the minus strand of PVKA01021195.1, from coordinate 35,800 downwards.
AAATGTAAAACTAGTGCACTTTGCAAAGGATGGAACTCTGAATCCAACCACACAAGGGTCACTCTTTTTAGAACTAGAAAATGTGCCACTATTCCAGGAAGCATCTCAAGATAGAAGCACTCCGTGAAAGTTGTCACAACCTTTCAACTGGAACAGTTTGTGATACAGTGAGTGTAGAGAGAAACAGTCCTGCAAAGCAACCCATTAAACTGCCCACAGTGTTTATGACCAAGTGGTGAGACTAATGCTAGTTTTCTTCTCTACTTACATTTGCTTTAGTTGAACCATGAGTTTGTGTTCATTTATAATCTAGAAAAAAAATGGCTTGGTTTTCTCTTTTACCCTATTAACTGCTGCTGGTACGTTTTCTCAGGCTGTATCATCCTCATGTCCACACTGTCCCCACCTTGTGCCATCTTGATGCCCTCGGATTGCCTGGTTCACCCCATTCATCCTGCTGCTTGTCAAGCCAGGGTTCTACATTCACTACACAGTCAGTGGTAGGACTCTGCAGGATCACATTTGTCAGGGTTCTAGAATCTCCTCTGAATTCCCCACTGCTGAGTCAGCAACATGTGAAATCCACATTCCCTGATTGAGAATGCCTTTCTGCTGCCCCTTATTGAAAGGCAGAATAATTCAAAATTCATCCACCAAATAATCATTGGGTGTTAACTACATGCCAGGTCCTCTTTGGGTAGAACACAGAAGACAAGGTCCCTAACCTGAAGGAAGAGGGAGCTCTGGCCGAGGTGGGAGGTATCAAATAATCATGCAGATGAGACGAGTAATGAGATGAGTACAAGCTGCGATGCATGCTGTGTTCAATGACTGACCTGGTGGCCACTTGAGGTGGTCGTTGTCCAGATCTCTGGTTATGAAGGAGCATCCAGGAGGCACGCTGAGGCCTACATACGTAGGAAGGCCTGGCTTCCTGAAGACTCACACATTGGTGGGGAGTGTCAGAAGCTAGTAATCGCTCTAAGGAAGACTTGTCCTGGTGATATTGGAAGACAAACATGCTCACAGGGGTGGGGTCCAGAGTGCTCCTCTGATGTGGATACTAATCCCTTGTGGATGAGGAAAAAAGCCAGAAGAGGCTTGTGATGGGATCTATGTGACTTAAACATCTCTTCCCCAAAATACAAACTACAGTATGCTCTAGAAGAACTGTTATTTACCAGTGTGAGCTGCTGTTGGTCTTACTTTTTTAAGCATAATAAAAGTTTAAAATTACTGTAATGGCTTTCTACTTGCTAGGTTTTCTCAGTAAATACCTCAGACCTAGCAGCCTTGGAGCAGAAGTGGCAGAGAGCAATGGAAATCCAACAGGAAAAGAGAACTCGAATTCATCTGGTGTTCCCAGCAGTACACTGTGACCCACATGACACACACTCGCATGCACCCACCTTCGGAGGCGCCGGAGTGTCCATTCCGAAAAATTTCCAACCTTTCTGTAACTTACGTAACATTTCTTTCTGGACATAAATAGAGATTTCAACTGGGCTGAAAGCTGTCACTGAATCAACAGAAGATTCATCAAGCACCAAACAGCAGAGCAGGAAATGGCTTGGAGCTGATTGTAAAAGATTAAGGCACAAGGCTCCGTCCTGAGGCAGTGCCGTTCCAGCAGGAAATCAAATGACCTAAGGTGATTCTTGGAGGGAAGGGACGGAGCAGACATAAATCAAGCAAACACCAGACTCACGATTGTGCGCGTGCCCGCAGAAAATTCTGAAAGAAAAGGAAAATGGAACCAGCCCCAAATGTATCCCAGATGTCCACTTTCAACTCCCAAGAAATGGGAAGGCGAAATGGAAAAAAAAAAGTATAAATGAAAATGAACCCTTTGAGATATGTCTCCTAAGCATCCCGCCTCCAGAACTCACTCTCTCTAATTTTTCAAACCAAATGGCAATTTCACACCTAAGCAAATGTTGCTTTGTTCACAAAACATACCTGTGCCTATTTCGTTTCTCCAAACCATAGCTTGTCCTTGTGTTGAGCACATAGTTGCTAGTAGATGTTCAAAATAGATCTGTGGATTGACTAAATAATAGACTTCAAGAAAGCTATGATCTATAGACATATATTTTATATTAATGAAATGTACACAAGTAGCTAGAACCCAGAGAAAGTGTTTATGAAGAAACTGCTAATAATAGAAGATAAACAGTTCTCTACAGTTTACAAAGTTGTTTTCATAAACTTTTGTTTCTTAACTCCCATAACAGCCATGTAAATAAGTACTGAGGTTAATTCTCCATCCCAGCACCTTTCAGAAAATATCACCAGATGGACTAATTACCCAGTTCATAAAAGAATGCACCCTTTCTAACCCCAGAATCACAAGCTGAGCTGCATTTGCAAAAACAAACCACAGCGCTGCTTTCAGATCCTCAAAAAGACAGAGTCTGAATGACAGCAGCAAGAAACTGCACAGCAAATTCATCTGAGGAAAGTGACATTGGTCCCTACTTTTCATAGTCCTATCATTGTGGGCTCAGCTGTGGCTTGCAGGGATGTTCCCATTTTATTTTGTTTTGCTAATATAATTTTTAATAGCTTGTTTCTGGTCACCCAAATATCTAACCCCAAATCACAACAGAGAGAGAGAGAGAGAGAGAGAGAGAGAGAGAGAGAGAGAGAGAGAGAGAGAGAGAGAGAGAGAGAGAATGCAGTGGGGAAAGACAGGCTAGGAAACATTTTGAGCAACACCCTGTCCCAGCTCACCTTCCTCTGTTTTGACAGCAGGCTCACTGTTTGAACCAAGCATCTCATGAATAAACCTGTTTTCACTGTATTTCTAGACTATTTTTCAATTCTAAAAGCATCATAAAGTCAGTTGGGGGTAACACAGTGGTCCAAACATTTGAAGACTTTCTGTGTCATAATGTTGATAATGTACTTTCAGGTACATCAGTAGAGGGCCTGTAATAGCTATGTGTGTGCACATCATTTAGCTTTGAACTAGTCTAAAGGGTGGGTTCGCTAACATTTGAAGAACCCTAATAATGAATACACAGCCCAGGAGCACTAGTTAGTGTTTGAATGATCCTCACCAGAAGTCTCAACTCCAGAAGTAGCGTGACAATTACTTTAAGTATCAAACTCTTAGTCTACACTATATGACTCATTAATTCAGCATAAGGGATATTTGAAATCATTTTTCAGTGTTGAAATGAGCTCACAGATGTAAAGGGGTTAACAATATTGTCCTTGTGTCTACTATGGCCTAAGTGGAGTGAGTGCAGGAATCTGAGATGCCCAATAGTCTTTCCCCCATTCTCACTCTCATTTGGATACCATATTAGGTCACTTTGCTGAGAATTCTGTACATTGATCCAACCAAAAATCTGCCTCATCACACCTTTCGCTACATCTGCCTGCATGAATTCTTTCTTACACAGTACTCTTAAGGGCATGATGGAACAGGACTGCAAGACCAGGCCAATGCCTCCTGTGGATCTTGCTTGCTAATAAGTGCCAGCAGCACCACCACAATTCACTGCAACTTCGTGGTCACACATCAGCTGATAGCGATGTCATGGCAGAGAGAAGAGACCAGAGCTTGGGATAAGCAATATTCACCAAAACAACGGGACAACTCCGTGCCACCTGTTTTAGTCAGCTTTGTCTTACTATAACAAAGAAGTGAGAAAATTACCTTATACAGAGAAAAGATTTATGTTGGCTCATAGTACTAAAGGCTCCAGGTGGCAGCATTACTTGAAACCTGTGGCAAATGTGTCACTTTGTGGCAGTAACACAAGCTGCAAACAAACTGTCAAATGATGAGCTAGGAGCCAAACAGGAAGAGGACAGACCAGGGTCTCAGGAGCCCTCTCAAAGGTATTTTCCCATTGACCTCCTTAGACTTCCCATAAGGCCCACCTTCTGATAGAGCCAACTTGAAGACCAAGGCTTTAATCTGAACGTTTTGGGGGACATTCAGGATCCCAACTATAGTATCACGAAATTGGCTTGGGACAGTAGGCAACAACCGAGCTTCAGTCTATAGCGTTTGGGCAATGCTGGGAGTGAATGCTTATGCCTCTCTACCTGTGCTGTGGCCCAGAAGAAAAGACTGCACTTTCTCTCCTTGTTTGGGGAAATTTTTGAGAGGCCATTTCTTTACTTTCTCCACCTCCAGCTTCCTAATTGCTTTTCCTCATGTGGATGTGGTTATGCCCTTTTGCCTGAGCTTTGACACTCACTGGGCTACTCTGCTTCATGATAAGTCTTGTTATCATGGTCATGTCTTGTTATGGGCTCAGCCACTTTTCACTTCTTTTCCAACCTCGTTGGCTTCTTTCCTTGGGAGCAACAGGTCCTCTTGGGCTTTTCAGCCTTCATGTAGGCACATCTGGGAAGGGTGTGAGCAGTACCCACCATCTCTGTGAGGCCTTAGCATGGTGTCCATTTCATCCAGGCCTGGCTATGAATCAGATACAGTTTGCTCTGCTGTCTTGCTGCCTCAAGCATTCACTCTCCCTATCCCTCTCCCTCCCCTATTCCCCCTCCTCCACCCCATCTTTCTCTCTCTCTCTCTCTCTCTCTCTCTCTCTCTCACACACACACACACACACACACACACCAGATCTCCATATTCAGATTCATATCTAAGCTGTCTTTCACCTGGCAATGAAAGATGGGTTGCTGGGAGCTGGTCTAAGCATCACTTAATAAAACAGCTTCTTATCCATTCATCGCTGGTGAGAGATTGCCAGGTTGTCTCTCTACCAATCAGAAGCTCAGAGAAGAGACAAGTCTGTGACACCCTGAGCCTCCACCAGAATACCTTGCACCCACTGAAATCATTTTTTAACAATATTTAACAAAAAGGTGAAATATTTACCATGCAGTTATGAATAGCAAAAACTCACGCTCAAGATGATGTGATTTTGTTTCAAATACGAAAGGTTGATGTAAGAAAATATCCTCAAAACGTGAATCGGCCAGTCCTAGAGAGATGATGTTCCTGAATATTTCTATTTATGATTATTACATTTTCAAAGACCAAAAAGTTTATATTCTCTTTTGGTACCAGGGAAAAATATTATTGTAAAATTTTAAACATTCGCTTTCATCAAAGCAAGCTCTACACCAACCTTGTCCCCTGGGAATAAGATGCAAGGCACAAGTGTACTTCTAAATTTTCTATCATATCTGATACTTTAAAGCATAAGGAACAGGTGAGATTCATTTTAATAATACATTTTATTTACCAAAATATTATCATTTGAATATGAACTCAATATAAAAATTATTCACGGGATGTTTATATTCTCTTTTGGTACTAAGTTTCTAAGAATGGGGATGTATCTTCTACTTAGACAGCTATTCATCTTTCACATGTGTTAGTTCATTACTTGTTACTATACCAAAATACCTGAGGCTGGGTAAACTCATAAAGAAAACAAGCTTAATTAGCTCACAACTTAGGAGGATGATAGTCCAACCAGCATAGCACTGGCTTGGCATGGGCCCTTTTAATTGTATTCCCGCACAACAGAAGGTATCATGACAGGGAGCATGGGAGAGAAGGGTCACCTGGCAGAGCACACAGAGAGAGGGAGCATGGAGTAACAACCTCCCACTAAGGCACCACCTCAACACCTCCATTCTGGGGCCCAAACCAGAACATAAACTTGCCAGCTATGCATAACATCCAAGCCATAGCTCCCTATTCCAGGAATCCAACAACCACCCATAGCCAGGGACTCTCCCAATGAGTGGGGCATCTCTATTCACCAGCAATGGAAACCTCACATGGAATGCATAGCTTCGCTGTGCATTAGGCCTTGACTTCATCACAAGGGAAGAGCTTACATGGGACTGTGAAGGACCCTGGGTAGAAAGTTGATGTACACCTTTTATGGGTCCATTATTCACTGGACCATCAATAAGGTCAGGCAACTGAAGACAGTGACATGAAAGCAGTGAGCCTTGCCCTGTGGCAGCCCACCTTCTAAGGACAGGATGGAGCATGATAGGTGACTACAATGCAATGTGGCCCCCACTCTGTACAGTAGTTGTGTGGGGTTAGAGAGAGAGAGAGAAGGGAGTATGGCTGAGTAGGTGGAAAGCCATGTCCATGATCAATGGAAGCCACGCTCTCTGCAGAGGAATCGGAAACTCCAGCCCATCATGTTGATCCAGCCCAAGGACAAGATTGGAGGCCAACTCCATAATCAGCCCAGCTGCCTATCCAGGACTTTGCTCCCCTCCAAACAGAAGCCCCAGCCTCACCTCTCGCCTTGAGCTTGGCATCCATGGGGCTTCGTTCGTCTTGTGCCACCCTTGTCCTTGTGCCCGTGTCCTCACCATGCCGTCTACCCATCTGCATCCCTAAGTGTTTTTCTCCTACCAGGGGAAAGAGTCCACTTCCAGTCGTTCTTCTTAAGTATTTTTTGCAATGATGATATCACCTTGGCTTAAAACTTTTTATTTTAGCAATACCAAAACACTCAGATTTTCCTTCTCGTGCCCAAATCATATTCCCAGCAAATGTAATTCTCAGCATAGGGCAAAAAGTATCTGGAATGCTATTTGCATTTCTAAACCACTTGGTAGTTCCCCTGTTGCTTTCCAAGTGGCAACACACAGCTGTCCTGCCATGCCAGGCTGTCCATGAGTTGAACGTCTCCTTACATCATTACCCTGCCTCTCTTTGCCTGCCTTCACACTATGCCTCCCAGCCCATTCCTGGCCTTCATGGGCCTCCCCTTCCTCTCACTTATGCCCAGACCTCTGTGTGAGCCACCCCTACTAACTAGACAGCCCCCTGATCCTTTTCACCTGTCTTCCCAGGGATGTCATGCCTGGCTCCCATAACAGACTCAGTGAACGTGTGATGGATGCACATTGTACCCATGCACAATCAATATGTTGATGATGGTGATGACGACTGTAATCAAGAAGAGCATTAAAGGAGATGGATCTTTTTACCTATCTGAAATTCTCAGGTTCAAAATCATATGTGTTACTTTTATCGAGGTCAAAGGTCCTGAAAGCATTGTCTTATTTCCTTCTTCAACAGAAACTCAACAGTTATCTGATAAAACTTAAGGTACACTTGTCTCCACAAATGCTATCTTTTCTGATGTTTGATTTTAAAGAAAAGTACTCAGTATCTAATCCCACCATAATTTATTTGATAACTGTGCTGGGAGGCAGGTAATATTCCTGCTGTAACTCAGCCAGAACCCACCCTCTCCAAAACAAGAATATTCAAGAATGTGGAGTAGGCATGAAAGGAAGAGATCCCACATTCTCAGCCAATTGCAGGGCTCTTTATTATTAAGAATGTGGCTACAAACCAGGGTGCATCGCAGAAGATGATATTGGTAGCTTTCTCCATCGGTAGCTTTCTCCACAGGAAGAGCCACTGTGGAGAACTCAGGATGTATTTCAGTAATTTTCCAGAAGGTCAGAGGGCCTTAAGCAGATGGAAAGCTTCCTCTGCTTCACAATGGGGACGTCCTTCCTGGCTAGTTCCTGCGCGCTGGCTCAGGGCCTTGTTATCTTCCCTCCTGTCTCCTGCCATAACCTCCCACCCAGAGACAGGGTACTGAAGTTCACACGGTCGACTTCATCACTGCCCTATTTAAAACTTTCCTCTCACTATTGCCTTGATAATAAAATCTAAACCTGTTGCCTGGGTCACCTGGGTCACCCCTGCCCCATGCTCCTCGTGGCAGTAAGACACAGCTGAGCCATGTCAGTGCGAACTTGAGTCCTGGCTCGTGTCTCTCAAAGCCTCTTTCCATGTTCTTGGGCATCGCACACTTGGCCCTCTGTCCTTTGAATGCTGTGCTCACTTTCCCTGTCTTCCAACTTTGCTGTAATGTAAGGCATTACATTAAGTTCTTCCATTTTTACTGTTTTTAAAACTTTAAAAAACTGAAAAATAATTAGTCTCTCAAAGTAATGCAAAAGTGAGTGATAATGGTATCATGGTAGGGACTAATGTGTCCCTTCCAGCCCCCAATGAAATTTGGCTGAGAAGTCACATTGAGAGCATTTCTTTCCAAATGATAGGTGCAAAGAAAAAAATGTAAGTGGGACAGAGAGTGTGACAGTGTAGACATTTTTCAAAACTAAGATTGGAGGAAATGGATTGAACTTTAGGTAAATTTCTGACTGGATGAACTGACCCCAAAGGAGCTGACTCTTGGGAAAGCTGCTGTGGTGTCTCCAACTTCTCCCTCTGCGTGACTCCCCTGGTAAGGCTCAGCAGCCCCAGTTGAGGGACCTCCTTGAATTTTCTCTTGCTCCCCCTGGATGATCCTATCTCTCTTTCCTTTACAATAATGCTGTCTTCATTCCTACAATTATCACACCACATTTGGGCTTCCAATGGACTTACCAGGAACAATTTGAGAGCCTCAAGTGCCTGGGATAGAACCAGATGCCCAAAAAGTGTCCATAAATATTGTCCCAGAGGGAATCAGTGAAGAAATGAGTGAGTAAAAGTATAAAATTTATTCTGGACAGAACTATAATCTTTTACCTTGGGGGCCTTGCAAGAATGAACTCAGAGAAGAAGGCTGGGACAGAAAACTTTGTATTTAGAGAACTTGAAACGTTAAGAATCTCTACCTAGTAACCAGGCATGCTGGCACATGCCTGTAATCTGAATAATTTGGTAGGTAGAGGCAGGAGGATTTAAAATTCAAGCTTTGCTTGGGCAACTTAGCAACACTGTGAAAGCTTTTCTCAAAATGAAAAGGGAACTAGGGATGTAGCTCAGTGCCAAGGCCCTTGATCCAATCCCCAGTACCACTACAAGAAAAAATTTGCAAGTCAGATCGATGAGCTATTGCAATTGAGTTTGTCCAGAACATCATCCCAGCAAAAAGTGACCAACACAGGCTTAGGAATGTCTCCTGGGTAGTAAGCCAGGAGTTTCTAACCACTAAATGTTTGTTGTATTTGTCTGGGTGTGCTGGCTGCAGTCTGAGTCTTTGAGGAGCCGCTTCTAATTCTAATTCTCCATGGACCTTTCAGGTTTTCAGCATTTTTGTTATGCAGATCTAGTCTACAGCCATACCACCCTGAAAGTGCCTGATCATTCTGTTACAGAAGACCCATACCAAAGAACAGGGCTTTCATGGCCAAGCATACTTGCATCCCTGAAACATAAGGATGGAATGAAAACCACAGGCGAGCAAATGAAGCCCAAAGGAAGGAGTTGCCACGTCACCTCAGACCATCACATCACTGCTTTTCTTACCTCATCTTTACTCCTACAACACCTTTCAGTAATGTGCACCTTCACTCACAGGACAGTGTGCTTTATGAGCAGTAAGTCCTCTGTCTTCTCATCAACCTAATGAAATGGTTTTTAATTTACAGAGGAAGCTGAGAGTTAAATGAAATGGAAAGTGGAAAAGCCAATACTGAAAAACTATTCTGTTCATCAGCTTCCCCTTCACTGAGGCGCAATGCCCAACACTTACAATTTAAGGAAAGAAAGGTTTCATGTGGCTTACAGTTTGAGAGGGTTCAGTCCATGTTCTGCTGACTCCAAGACAGAATCATCAGAGTGGAAGGGCCTGGCAGGGCAAGGCTGCTTAGTGCACAGCATCTGGAAGGCCTGGTAGGAGAGCAGCACCAGAGAGGAAGGGGGAGGTGCCAGACCTAGACCCCTACTACTTCCCCTCTGTGACTTAACCAGATGTATGCAGAAGTTCACTCATCAGTTCTTAGGGCAGATCCCAAGCCAATCTAGATGACACAATCAAGCTTAATGTTGCAGCTGCATCCCAGGAAAACAGCTGAGGTGACTAAGCAAAAGCACTATGAATGATACCATGTAAAGTGATGGCTTTCCTATGGTTTAAAGGAGGCACTTTGAGGCCTTGGGAACAGCACCAGGTGAGAAGTCCAGTGCCCTGGACTTCTCAATTACTAGTCAGTGACTGCTGGTGGACCTTCATCAGGCTTGCTATGGTATGTACAAATGCTATTTTTCTTTCTCCTTTGAACAGATGGCCTGCTAAACAGTGACTGTTGACCTTGAACACAGGGAATGCCCAAGTCCCTTCCTGAAAGATAGGCTACACATCTTCAAAGAGAGGAAAATGAATGACATCTATGAATTTCCCAGCTACAAATGTCCCTTTGTTTAGATATTCATCTTGTTTACATGTATACTCAAAAAGGTAAATTTTTAAGCTCCAAGCAGTTGTCCCCATGGGCTCACAACTTATGATCCTGGGGAAATTTTTTGGAAGACTATATAGTCCCCTTTGTTGGACCAACCACCCAATAGTCAATAACCTGGCTGTGAGAAGATTTCTCTATTGCCCCAAGCACCAGCCACACTCCACCAAGAGACACTGGGACCTGGGAGCATTTGAGGAAGGAAGGTAAAAGCCCACCCCAGGCAAGAAACACTGACTAAATGTTGTTTCACATTACACACATGAAGTATTAATCTGACTCTCACCTGTCATAATCAAAAGAATTAATGAAAGTCTGATGCAGGTGAGGTGAGGTTTCACAGGCCCTGAACCAGTGACTTGAGCTAACCTGAGTCACTTAAGTTCACAAGATGTGGCTGCTTTATCCACTAATATGACAATGATAGTCCTGATTATGCCAAACACTGTGGAGACTAAGTTTGGGAGACAGCTCAGCATGATGGCTAAGAGCTTAGCTTCTAGAGCTACACTGCCTAGGTTCAAACCTTTTCTCTGCTGCCTTCTAGATACATGACTCTGAGCAAGTTAACTTTGCATCCAAATCTTTATGTGTGAAATAGGGAAAAGTGAATGCCCTATGCCACCATTTGGTGGTGAGGAGTAAATTGATGTACGTATGAAAAGCATTTGGGATGGCATTGACATAGAGGTACAGCTTATATGAATGGTAATATCATTATATAACAGCCAAAACTGCCACCTAGAGATACTGGAGCTCCACAAGGGAGCATATTCAGAAGCTCTCTGTGCATTTGCAAACCACAAGGGCCTAGCATTTTGCTTTTACAGCACTTCAAAATGTCCCTGCTTAATCACCAAGTCTAAATTGTACATTAATGGCTCCAGAAATTTAAAAACATGTGACTGAAGTTCTGCATGTCCCTGTCCTGCTTTCAGTCACTACCAAGTGCTGCTCCTGAATTGCATGTCCTAGTGTTCTAGACACTCTGTGTTCATTTGCCCTTCAGCCTGCAGAGCCAATTCACACCTCACCACTCTCCACTGCCCCTTCTGGAGACAGATGAGCAAAGTAGGGGTCAGAAAAAGCCATCAAAAATCCTTGCTTTTTCCAGGAAATCCCTGTGGAATTTACCCTCACTACATTAGCTCCTGATTCCCAGTGTCTAATTAATCTACAAATTGGGACCAATCTCTACAAGTCTTAAATGTCCATTGCTCCAGTAGACACATGCCATGTGCCCACAGTCTTGTCATCTAACGCAATGTGGGAGCCACTGCCTGGGCAGCTGTGGTCACCTGTGATCGTCATCTCTGTAGGTCAGCACCTTGCCAGCGGTATGTGACAGGCACCGTGCTCCACATCTACTAGAATCGGGCTGTTCTAGACACAGTCACACACAATGTATGGTTTTTAAACCTCCAACTGCTCCCTCCCAATAAACGCACACTCATTTCACAGTTAGGGAAAATAAACTTATTAGTGCTTCGTGCACTTGCCTCAAATTTCAGCAAAGCCAATAAAGGACACACTATACTTGCAGCTCTCAATTCAGGCAAGTGTGTGTACTGTTATTGTATAAGTAGAAAAACATTCAGCAGGAACATGGAACTGAGATTTATTTTAATTAAAATGTCTCATGTTTCATATTATAGGCCTTGTCATGGAATATGCAGCCATAGTAAATATAATTTTTATGCTTTGATCAAAATTTGGCAGTACACCTGAGAAAGTTGACAATATGCTAGCAGTAGGCAAGCTGAGATTCCAATCTCTGCCTTAATGGGGAGATTTGTCAAGAAGTAGAGAAGGCAAATGGGTTGCAAGAGGAATAAATGTTGTCAGATTTGGGCTTGTAAAACCTTTCCCTCCCACCTCCCAAAATCCTCCCTCAATTCTCAGCTCCCTCTAACTACTGTTGTTGTCTGATCTCTGGTTTCTCACCTCCCACCCACTCCAATCTGTTCCCTCCAGCGCCATGCTCCTAACATTATTTTCTCCAATAAAAAGAGGTTTTCCACTCTATTTATGAGCAATGCTAGTATAATGGGATTCAACCGGCTTCTTTTCCTTTTGTTATTCCAAACAAATATTTAATTCATATTCAGTATAAAGTGACTGGTGAATATAGATAAGAAAAATAAAAATGATTCAATTAAAATCACTCAAAATTTTGCAATCAAGAAATAACCACTGTTAACTTTTTGGAGTAGATCCTTCCAAACTCTTCCAGGGTGCCAACTCATGGGTACATATATATTTTTACAAAACAATCCTATGACTATTTAAAAACCTGGTTATGGGATTTTTTTTTCACTCATCACGATCTCATGCACAATTTTTCTTGCAAGTACATGAAAGCTCGTATACATCATCATGATTTCAGCACAAACTAACTACTGCTGAATATTTAGGTTGTTCCCAAATTTATGATTTTATAAACATTACTTTATGATGAACATAAATCTTTGGGCACTTGCTTAATTACTTCTTTAGGTTAAATGCTAATAAATGGATGATCACGTCATTTGTCATGGCAAATCTTTTAATGGCTGTCTCTTGAACTGGGACATAAATTCTAAATCTATCAGCTTAGACTGTCAGACCCTTCACTTCCCCCATAGACCTGGAAAGCCACACTATGAAGTGCAGCGTGTTCTGTGCTTAGAACTAAAGGAGCCTGGAAGGCCTCAGGAAGCAAAGTTTCTCTCCCTTCTCATTCCCTTCCCCTCATTTCTCCTCCAAGGCAAGTCATAGGCACCAGAATTCATCTTCCCCAGAGTGGATCACAAAAACTAGAATCTCTATTCCCAGAACACTAAAAATCATACATTTTTCCCTCTCCATTTAATGTAAAAACTAGCCATAAGGAAACTAAAAGTCACCTCTGAAGGGTCTGCCCCATACCCAGGAGGAAAGCCTGCTGCAGAGAGAGGTCAAATAGACTCTGAACCCACAGCTCTTTGCAGGGTCTCTCTCAGTCTATCATCACTGGTACATATCCTCTATCCAATCTCAGTTTCACAAGTCTGGACCGGCACTATTTTACTTCAGCATAAAAACAGACAAATCCCCATGAATTTCAGGTATCCAGAGTAGAGGTTGTCATGTCCCATAAAGCCCTAATTAAATGTGTTATGTTTTTTTCTTATTCACATGTCTTATGATGCAGGAGTATGAGCTATCACCTATGACAAGTGAGAAAAGGATCACCCTATCCCATCCTACAAATTCAAATGATTTTACCTCTGCTACTAATAATAATATTAATAAATACATATCATTAACATTTTCTTTGGACCACAAAATATTCTAAGAATCTTACACAGATTTGTGACTCTAACCATTCAGTGGGTCAAAGAAGGAGCTCTTTGTGCTCTAAATTTTACAAATAAGCAGCCACTTATTTGTAAGATTCAAGCTTGTTGAGATTTTTAAATTCTAAACATTATGTGTAAGTACTTATAAAGCATTTTAAGCATCATAAATATGTGTGTATATGTGCAGGTACAAAATTAGTGATCTGTTTTGATGAATAAACATTTTCAAAAGCATTAAAAGTGATGTCATTATCTAGAGTGAAGAACTGTACATACAGTTAAACAGAATTCTGAAATTTAAGACCAAGTTCTTTGGGTAAAAATTTGGAAATGCAGGTGAATTCTGAGTGTTCTAGATTAAAACTCAGTCCCAGAATTTGGTAAACATGTTAATTGCCTTTACAGATCAGTTAGAATTGGGGAAATCCAACCTATAGGGATTGTTTTAGTTTAAGTATCACAACATTTCACCAGGTAGCTAGTATCCTGTAACAGCAATCAAAGTTATTACTTCATTTTACCCAGTTATTCAAAAGGAAAATTGGAATCTCTATCCACAAGAAAACAAAGCCAAATACAACACCACATTATAGTCACTCAGCATGTATATAAACCCATTACATTTTTAAAACAGTCAACAAGTAATTAGTTGCACCTAGAATTAGATTTGTTTTTATTGTCAGAATCTGGAAATAAACCTGCTGAATAAATTATTCAACCAGTAAACATTGAACAAAAAAAATGATTGTTAATTGTTTAAGCTGCAATAAAACTAAAACAATTTTCTTTCCCCTTCAAATCAGCTAACAAGGCCAGCGTGACTTTGCTAATTCACTTAGTTTCTAACCGAGGTAAAATGATAAACACCAGGTGAGGAAGCAGCTCCCACTGCTCGCTCATGCTCGGGGCCCTGATAGGTGTGGGAGAAGACAGACAGGCAAAACTGACCATCCTAAAGCATCGATTCTCCCCACAATGTGAGGAGATAAACATTGCATTTATTCCAAAACTAGTGCAGTTACACTATGAAATAAAATTGCACAAATTTTTAAAATAAAAAGCTATCATCTACTGAAATGTCTTCCTTTTACTCTATAATTTAACTTCTTTTGAATGTTACCTATTTTAATGGATTATAGCTTAGAAAAATAAAAGAATTTTAAACTACAAGATGGGGAAAGGATTTTGAGAAAAGAAGATTATTATTGTATGCCTCAATTTGTGGAAAATCTATGCCTTCTACTCTTGTGTGCAACTACAAAGATTACATTTGTAAAAAAATATGTGTACATATACATATACACATGTGCATGCACACACACACACACACACACACACATACACAAAACCAAAAGGCAATAATCAATTCTAACCTCTCTTGTACAACTAATTTGCATTTCTCTAAAAAATAATCCTCTTCACTAGCATCAAGGATCTACAACTTTTAGATAAGTAAAATAGCTAAAAGACAGCAAAGGGAGTGATAACCAGGAAAGGCATGTGTAGACAAGGTATGCCATGACTATGTCTTTGCTTATTTTGATTTTGGTCTTTCACAAATGTTCCAAAACATCGTTTATATGGAATCCTAACTCCCTCTATCTACTCTCAAGCTATATGAAGGTACAGAGATGAATGTTACAGCAGCAACTCAGGAATATCATCACCACTGACTTGAAACTATACTACAAAGCTACTGTGATAAATCAACATAGTATTGGCAAAAAAAAAAAAAAAAGGTCTTGTGATCACTGGAACAAACTAGAAGATACAGGCACAACTATAAACATACTTACCTTGTCTTTGATGAAAGAGCTGGATATGTCCACTAGAAGAAAAATAGCCTCTTTAATAAATGGTGCTGAAAAAACTGGCACTCCACATGCCAAAGACTAAAACTAGAGCCATGTTTGTCACCCATCACTAACTTAAAGTAAAAATGGATTAAAGATTTAAATATTAAAAGAGAAATACTAAATCAACTGGAAGATATAACAGTTAAAAATATTGAAGGCATAGGGGTAAGTAGAGAATTTATGAAAAATCCAAACTGCATGGGAAATTCTTGAAAGAATCAACAACTTGTATCTCATTGAAGTTTTTGAGCATCAAAAGAAATCACCAACAGAGTGGGAAGATAATTCACAAACTGGGGAAAAGTGTTTTAACCAACTGTCCCTCAGACAAATGACTTTATCTAGAGCATATAAAGAAGTAAAGTGAAAAAAGTCCCCAAATTCAAAGACCCAATCCAAAATCAGGCATCTGAGGTGAATATACACTTCTCAGATGAAGAAATACAAATGGCGAATAAATATATGGAAACATGTTCAACATCATTGGTCTTTGGAGAAGTACAAAGTAAAACAACACTGGGATTCCATATCACCCTAGAAAGAATGGCTAACATCAAGAAGTCAGTGAATAATAAATGCTGGAGAGAATGTGGGGAAAATAGGATCCCTTCTCCACTGTTGGTGGATGTGTAAATGGGTACAACCACCATGGAAATCATGATATCTAAGATAATTTTACTAATTTTTATTTTTATTTTTATTAAAAAGAATAGGGCTGGAGAGATGGCTCAGTGGAATAAGTGCTTCCCTGGCAAGTACAAGGGCCTGAGTTCAATCCCCGGTTCCACCAAAAAAAAAAAAAAAAAACTGTTATTAAAAAGAATAGTTAATGCTTAAATTATTCCTTATCAGTTTTGTATGCCTATATCTGGTAATCTGAACAACTATTTTCAAGGTAAAAATATGCAATATAACAACCATTGTTGATTTTCTATCATCTTGTTTTGAAACTCTGTATGCTCCTTAAAATTTTTTTAATTCTCTTTAAAATTGAAAAATACTCAGGAAGCCATCATGAATCTCAGGTCTGCAAGGTCCTTCTGGTTTCTTAAAGACCAGCTGGTTAACTTCCGCAAAACTTTATTTTGGGCCGGGGAGATGGTTCAGTGGAATAAGCGCTTCCCTGGCAAGCGCAAGGGCCTGAATTCAATCCCTGGCTCTGAAAAAAAAAAAAAAACAACAACTTTATTTTGGGTCCCCTGGTAGCAGACCTTGCAGTAAAGTCTTGAGTGTGATCTTGAATAAGCCCTTCATTCACACAACATAAATCTTGAGCACCTACTATGTGCCAGGCTCTGCATCACATCCTGTGGATAAAGCTGTGCACAAACTCTGTCTGCATGGCAGGCTGTGTGAAGCACCAGGCAGGAATCAAACACAGCTACTAGCAACTATAGCAGAGGCATTAGCCACCTAGTAATCGTGTGTGTAATATTCTCATGTGAGGGGAATACAAACATTTGCTCTAAATGACAGAATATAACAGAGGTGACGGATGGGTCATTATTTCCATTACATGGCTAGGTAAGATGTCACAGGAAGACTCTCAGCCACTTAACTTTAGAAAGCAAACCTCCATGTTGGAAGGACTCACGTGCCAAGAAACAGAGCCAGTGAGGACTTGTTCTTCAGTCTAACCAACCTTTAGTTACTTTAAGTAACTAAAGTCCGTCAATGACCAGCTGTGGATCCTTCTCAGCTGAGCATTCAGATGAGACCTGTGATCTGACAATTTGATTGGAGCCTTCACAGACTGAGAAATACAAAACACAAGGAAGCTAAACTCAGCTGGGCATGGCAGCACATGCAGTAGGAAGATTGGCCTTCAAGTTCAAGGCCAGCCTGGGCTACAATATGAGTTCAAAGCCAGCCTGAACTGCATAGTGAGACCTTGTCTCACACACACACACACACACACACACACACACACACACACAGCAAAGTTCAAGCACCAGACACAGAAAGTATGAACTAATGTGGGTTGCCATGAGCAAAATTGTGGCAATTTGTTATACAGTAATAGATAACTAACAAAGTACAGGAACAGGACACTATGGGAGCCCAAGGGACTGCTTACAATGAAGTGAGGAGAACAGGCCTGTTGAGAATTCATGTTGAAACAGAGCCCAGAGCAATGAGCAAGACCCAGTCAGGGGTGTTGGGCAAAGAGGTTTCCAAGTTTTTGAACCTTCAGTGAACAGAATCTTTTCACATAGGGAAAATTAAAATTGCCTGCAAACCATGCCTCTGTCATGCAGCGAGGACTAACTAGGGTGATATGTGCCATGGGCTTTAGATGACACATAGTGCAACTAACAGTGATGGGCAGTGGAGATGTCATCACCATTGGTATTTTATGAACAAAATATTCATAAAAACCAGCACCCAGTGATCAAAAGTAACAGCAACAAGCACCCTATGAAGGAAGGACTCTGCAGCCTTTTAAACCTCCCTTTGAGGCTGACCAATGCCTTTCTCTGGCTTTCCTAGGCCCCTTTGTTTTTTTGGTTTTGGGGGGGTTTTTTGGGTTTTTTTTAATTTTTAATTTATTTTTTATTTTATTGAAGTACAAATATCAATCCGACAGTTTCAAGACACCTTAACAAGACAGATTCGATAAATTAATACATTGCAAACTGTTTTTATACAGTTTTCGTATCGTACAGGGTGCATACATGATATTATACTTATAGACACTATTATTGCAGATGTCTCTTATCAGTGAATTAAGAGTGTAGCTGTTTATTTATCTTATTTTTTATACCTGAATTATATCAAAAATTCAATAATTATTTTCCTAGTGGAAGACCATAGTACTAGAAGCCAACATAACCACCATCAGTGCAAATCTTGCCTCTCATAGGATTATGTAGAAGCACAGCGTTATCTATCCCAACTGTACTGTCTATACACACACATCATGATTTTTTCTTTCTTTACCCCTTCCTTTGTCTACACCTGTCAAAGGTGGGCACTCCATTGTCATTCAACTAACTTAGGTGCTTGAACTCGACAACACAATCCAACACAGTTCAGCATTCCACAACAATAGTGAGTTATTCAAAGAAGTGGTCAACCATAGCCATTTACAGCTCAGCTTAATATTATGGCCCTGCATTATATACCTCATCTTTATACTTTTCTGCTGGATGGTTAAGACCTAGATAGAGCAAGACTTATATACCAACACATGTACTTTATGTTTCTTATGTGGTCAATGAAGTCCCCTCAAGGTTTATCTTGTAGTCCTGTACATTATTCTCTAGATCCTTTGTCTGTGTCATCCATGTGGATGAGGCCCCTTTGTGAATGCAAAGGGAAAGCTGGGGGAGCCCTCTTACTAATGATGTCACAGAAACATTTATTTCTTTGTTCCAAGCAACCATGGCACTACTGCCTGTTCCTCTTATCAGTCAAAAGTAAATAATTCAGAATTTAACTCTGCAACTCTGCTTTTTCATTCAGGTCATGCTTGTGTACCTCATTATAATGTATCATCCAAAGGCAGAAATAGCAGCACATGTCTTGTTATGGTCCCCAAACTGCGCAGAGTACTAGAGCAGCTATTCTGTCTCCACAGACTCTACCTTCCTCACATATATGCACACTCATGTCCATATGTACACACACACACCCGTGCACACACACTGTCTGTAGGAACAGTTTTTAAGCACTTTGTAACATGGTTCAGAAGCCACAGCTCTTGAGTCAGTGTGCATCCATTATACAGAAGCTTTAATCCATTTTGTGCCGCCATAACAAAAGACCAAAGACTGAGTAATTTAAAAAGAAATTCATTTTCTTACCACTCTGAAGTCAGAAAAGTTCAAGGTCAAGAACACACATCTGGTGAAAACCTTTGTGTTGCATCATGGAAAGACAAGAGAGGGCAAGACAGCAAGATTATATCATACCTGCTTTTATAATAAGCTCTATCATGACAACTAACTGTTACTTCCAAGATAAAAACCCTTATCCAGCTTTGAAAGCAGAGTCCTCATGGTCTACTAAGCTCTCATTAAGCCATTCCTCCCATCACCAGTGCATTGCAGATTAAGTTTTTAACATTTGAACATCAGGAGACACATTCAAGCCATCCCCCCATAGGGTGGAATTAGGAATCTCTTCCCTCTGCACTAGGAACCTGCTCTTAGCACAGCACTAAATAGATGACACGTCAAAAGAAGAAATACAAATAGAAGTGTACAACAACAACTAAAGACAATTGAGCCAAATAGGGCAAACTGAACAGCATATGCTGCAGGATACTAATCAGCTTTTCTTCTGGATGGTTAACAACCTAAGTTCACAGATCAAAATTGGAGAAACAGAAGAGCCACAAGGCCAGCTAACATTTTGGCCCTAGCCTTTCAAGGTCAGCGAAGACTCAGGGCATAGGAGAACCTGTACTGTAGCATCATGAAACTCAGTTGTGCCCTAAATCTTCTGATCAAGGAGATTATGGAGCCACAGAGGAAAGATAGTGATGATGTATAGTGTGCCTGGGGAGAGTCACATGGAGAGAAAACTTTCTCTCAGACTCTCACAGAGAGAAAACTGGTCAAGCATTGGCTGTGACTCATACTGACAAAGGATCTACAGAATAAAGTACAGGATTACAAGATAAACCCTGAGGGGACTTCACTGACCTCATCAAAAACAAAAGCTACATCTTTTGGTATATAGGTCTTGATCTATTTTGGTCTTAACCATCCAGCAGAAAAGTATAAAAATGATGTATATAATGTGGGGCCATAATCATAAATTGAGCTGTAAATGGCTACAGTCAACAACTTCTTCAGATAACTCACTATTAATGTGGAATGCTGGACTGTGTTGGATTGTGTCACCGAGTTCAGGCACCTAAATTGGTTTAATGACAATGGAGTGTCCATCTCTGACAGGTCTAGACAAAAAAAAAAAGGGAGATACAAAGGAAGAATCATGATGTGTGTATATAAACAGTACAGTTAAGATAAATATGCCATGCTTCCGCATAATTCTATGAGACGCAAGATTTGCACTAATAGTGGTTGGACAAGATATTATGTTGGCTTCTAGTACTATGGACAGACACTGGGGAGATAATAAGGTAGAGGGTGTTAATTGTCGAATCTGTGATATAAATCATCTGTAGAGAAATAAGATAGGTATATAGCTGCACTCTCTTCATTCACTGATTAGAGACATCTGTTATAATAATGCCTGTAAGTATAATATTATGTATGTACCTTATACGACACCGAAACATTACGAAAACACTTTGCAGTGTATTGATTTGTCGAATCTGTCCTGTTAATTTGTCTTGAAACAGTCTCATTGCTATTTGTTCTTCAATAAAAATAATAATTAAAACAAAAACAATGCACTTTAAAGACATAGTATATTCATAGCAATTTGGAAGGATTTCCCTAGATATTTCATTGATTTTGGAACTCCAAAAAACATTTAAGCCACATTGAAAATATTAAAACACCTCCTCATTGTTAGCAGTTTCCCCAGTATAAAGGAAGAACTGGACATCAGAACACTGCAAGAAAAGCAGGGACTCAAAACACAAAGGCCACAGTATCAAGGAAAGTCGCCACTCTTTCTTTTTTAGAAACTTTAATATTGTTAGATGGCGGGCAACCTTTCACAAAGTAGGTACAAAAAGATTATGTGTAAATTTTGCAGTCTTGTAAATTGTGCTTATAGATGGTTTCCTGGTCTCCTCAAATTGTGACTAATTTATAGGACAAAAAAGAAACAGAAGATAAAAGGAAATGTGAAGAAAACAGGATTGCTTGTTTACTGATATTTGTGAGTCTTCCTTTTTCCAGAACTAAAATATTTTATTCTTATGAAATTAATATGAATGTTAATAATTCGACAGTTAAAAATTTACCTATTGTTCACTCTGTACCAATTATTGTTTTAAATAGAATAAAATTAATTTTCCACATAAAATAAATAAATAAATAAATAGATGATGCAGTGGTTTGTCCCTTGCCACTGTCACCTCATCCAGTTTATACTTGTGCTCAACGTGCAGATTTTGAGAACCGTGCTATACCAAGGCAGAGAGTTTGGTAATGAATGGGACTCAGCCCCAGGCCTAGGAGAAAAGTAAAATGTAACAAGCAATTTGACCACTAGGTGTAAATGCTCCAACTGATATGCATCCCAAGAGTTTTCAAACTGAGAGGGCAGTGTGGCTGGACCCTTAGTCCCTGGCAATCTAAAAAGATTCTGAGCCTTGAAAGATGATAGAGTCAGATAATGCCATGGGTTGAAAGGTGTCTTTCTCCAAACTCTCATTTGCACCTCTAATTGACAATGTGATGTTATTTGGAAGTGAAGTGCTAAGAGTTATATAAAGTTTGGTAAGGTTACAAAAGACTCACCTACTGAAGAAATATGAGAGAGCTGGCTTTCCTACCACCACCACCAGCAGCACTACCATGTAAGGATGCAGCAAGAAAGGGGTCATTTACAGGTGAAGAAGAGAATCCTCACTGAAATCTAACCCTGCAGGCACCCCAAGCTTGGACTTCCAACCACCAGAAAAGTAAGAAATGAATGTCTTTTCATTAAGTCACTCAGTCTATGGATTTTGTTATGAAAACAAGAGCCAGCCAAGACAAATGCCCACAAAAAGATGGTTCAGCACTTCTGGAAGAGTTGAGAGCTTAAGGAAAAGTGTAGCAGCAATAATCAGCCTAGAGAATAAGGGGTAGCTACTGTGTATGACAAAAGTGTAGAGACAGACAAGATGCTATAAATCCCCAGCTCACAGGACCTGCTTTCCCACTGAAGTAGCATGACCTGTAGGGTTAAGCTTCCAGCAGCCATGTTGCTGTCACATGACCCTTCTAAATGTAGTTTGTTGGACCATAGTGGTCATGTGACCCAAGATAGGCTAATCATATCCTCTCTGGTGAATTCAAAATTTGTATAAGAACCTACCAATCATCTGTTCTACTGAACAGATTAAAAAAAAAAGTAAAAGTTATATTGTGGCCTCAGAGAAAAGAGCAGAAACAGCTACTTTCTTGGCAGAAGAATAAAACCAAGCAAAGAAGTCATTGGGAAGAAAAGACAATGGTCCAGAGCTCATGGGAATTTCTTTCCAGCTCTTGCATCTAGTTCCTTTTTTCCCCTTCTTTGTTTATGCTGGTTAGACTTGGCTTGTCTCTCACTACCAGAAATGATGGTGCATGTGAAGGCTCTGTCCAAGCACCATGTTCTCTTACTTTTTGTCCTCTTCTTTGTAGATGATCATCAACTAGCTTGTTGATAAAAATGTCTCTTATGTTGTCCCACATCTCAGATTTTCCTCCTGCCCTCCTTAATCCAGCACCCAACCCCATACCTTCACATGAACCAGCTAAATGAATTTAAAACTATTATGTTCCCTCTCTCATTCTGCCTTCATTCTGGAATACTCTTCTCCTTCCAACTTCCCCCACACACACATGACCAGTGTCCATCATTCCTCGAGGCACAGTCTTAGAATTATACTTATTTTTCTTTTCTCTAGTACCCTTCATTTGCTCCATTAACAAGTATCAACAGCTCTATCTGTAAATGCGTGTCACTTCCACCACCAATTCAAGGCACCAAACTCTCTAATCTGTTCTACTAGTGCTATCTCCCAACTGCTCTCATTTCTGCCCTTTTCCTTGCCTCCTTACTCTCACTCTAACCAACACATAAATATGATGATTCACCTTGAAGAATCCTTTTAGAACATGTCACATCATATCATTAACCCTACAGTTGCTTCTATTGCACATAAGAACAAATTACCTTAATCTCTAAGTCCTAATATGGTCTAGCCTCTCTCTACCAATCTGAATATCCTCCCATTTTTCTCCTATTTGCTTCTTAAGTTTTGGAAACTGGTTTCTGTTGCTCTATTTTTTTTCCATTTGAACCTGTGTATATTTCCAACCTCAGCTCCGTTATGCCTGCTGTTCCCTTTGTACCCTTTTCCTCCATTTCCTTACCAATTATGTCAGTTCTACTATCACCTCAGAAATCCTATCCAGTCTCATCCATCATCTCATCCATCAAGTAGGACCATCTAAAATGAGCTATCTCACACGCTGCTCTTTTTCTTCAAAGCCTTCATCATAACCTGAGAATATCTTGTTTGTTGTTACCTGCTTATTGCCCCAATTCTGCTAGAACGTGAACTCACCAAAAATTTTCATATAAAGTCTATTGATAATCTTTGAATTACAGAGCTTAAATGTGACTCTCTGAAGAGGATTTGGTTCCATCATCTGGAAGAACAGATGTGGAAACAAATATTGAAGCTATCTGTAGCCCCAGCTTCCGCAGTCAATGGCAGAGCTATCTGTACCCCCAGCTTCCACCTCACTCTCTTGGGAACACCCCAGCAGCCTCTCTGGGCTGGGACATGACACAGAGGTGGCAGGTGGCAAGATAGTGACCCCAAATGACTCACTTCAAGGATGACAAAAGGACATTCATCTATTTGAACCTCAAAATTTAGGCTCTGACTTTTATTATCTATTTATTAACAGATATTCTTCTCTTAATCTCAATAAAAGAGACTGTTTCCCAAACACAAAGGAAAGCCAAATCTCGCTCTACATTGGCAGAGCCCAATCTGAGCTCGTTTATAGTCCACAACCAGATGTGCATTTAGAGAAGCCATCTGTTCCAATCAAAATGCAAAATAAACTACATAAAAAAGAGAACTCTTACCCCAAATCCTTCTCCGAATGGAAAATGAGATAATCAGGTGAGCCATAAAACAGAAGTTGAGGTGACAGACAGGTAGTTAGATAGATAGCACAACAGAAACTGCCATCGCTGGCAAGAGATGCAGGGTGTGTGATGGAAACCAGCAGGTGGAACAGGTGTTGGCACTGTGGTTCTGTGGATTTCAATCAGAAGATGCTGAATAACTGAGGCTTTGAGGAGAGCCTGGCCATCCCGGTGCTTTGCCCATGCTCATTCTCACTCCTTAGACATCCACTTCAAGATGTTTTGCTCTTCAAAACTCACACCCTAACTCTCTCTTCCTATTACTGCTTAAACAGTTTCTAGCCCTTGCTTACATAAAAATTCACCTTGTGTGCAGTTACATTCATTCACAGAAATGAACACTACATGGGCTATATTTGGCGTGGCTTCAGAATGTGCTTCTGTAAAGTTTTCAGCACACAAGCATCTAGTTAGAGCTTGAAGACGGGTTCCCCTATTTCAGTTTTGACTTTATTCTGATTGACTGGAAAAAACTTGGAGTCATTGATTATCTACCACCCGAAAGGGGTTTTTGACATCAGAACAAAATCTAGTAGTGACCCCAGATCCAAATGTACATAAATTTGGATTCTGGTTTAAAGTATGTCTCAGTTACTCTTCTTTCATTGCTGAGACAAATACCCGACACCCAAAATGAAGGAAGAAAAGGCTTGTTTAGCTCACACTTACTGGATGTTTCAGTCCATACCAGGCTGGCTCCAAGACAGAGATGGCTCCAAGGTAGAGAAACCTTTCATGGTGGTGGCAAAGAGCAAGAGCAAAATGGAGAAGTAACCACAACAATGGCTGCAGAGAGCAAGTGTATCTCCCTTAAGTCTCATTCAGGCCATCTGCCCCATCCTGAGTTTGTACTCTCACCCATAATCCCAGCCCTGATCATGAATTAATCTCAAACTCTAGACTTCCCTGCCTCATAATTGTGTGAGGCTTTGACTGGACAAATAGACACAAACTAAATTTGTAGTAATTTTGTTCCATGGCAGTAGGAAACTAACATAGCAAACTAGAGCCCTTGGCCAAATCTGATCTGCTGCCTGTTCTTACATGGCCCAGAAGAATGGATTTTAGACTTATAAAGGTCTAAATAATGTAATATTTTATGACATATAAAACATAAATTCCATTCTTCATAAAGATTCATTAGCGAGCAGTTGCATGCACTCACTCATTCATGTATAGGCTAAAGCCATTGTGTTCTGTAGCACACAATAAGTAGCTGTAACAGAATCAGCAAAGATCACAAAGCCTAACATGTTTATTAGTTGGCCTGTATGAGTTTGTTTTCTATTGCTATAGGAAAATACCGGCGCCCAACATGGCGATGCACAACAAGGCGCCCCGCCGCAGATCCCAGACACCCAGCAGGAGCTGGCAGAGCTCGTGAAGTGGAAGCAGGAGCTTGCGGAAACACTGGCAAACTTGGAGAGACAGATCTATGCTTTTGAAGGAAGCTACCTGGAAGATACTCAGATGTATGGCAATATTATTCGTGGCTGGGATCGCTATCTGACCAACCAAAAAAACTCCAATAACAAAAAAATGATCAAAGGAACCGGAAGTTTAAAGAAGCCAAGCGGCTCTTCAGTAAATCTTCAGTCGTCAGCAGCTGCTGTAAATTCGTTGGCAGGGGTTCAGGACCAGCTCATTGAAAAGAGAACCAGGAAGTGGGACAGAAAGTGACACTTCTCCGGACTTCCACAATCAGGAAAATGAGCCCTGCCAGGAGGACCCTGAGGATCTGGATGGATCTGTGCAGGGCGTGAAGCCTCAGAAGGCTGCTTTTTCCACCTCCTCAGGGAGTCATCATAGCAGCCATAAAAATCGCAAGAATAAAAACCGGCACAGGTCAGTGGCAGGGACCCCGCCCCCGCAGCTCCGATGACTGTTGGTATGAAGGGCCCTTCCTAGAGCCAGAGAGCTCAGGACAGACAGAAATTCGTGACTCCAGATGAAAACAGCTCATGTTGTAAGGGAGGAGTTGGTGGGCAGTAGAGTGAGCCTCCCAGTGGTGCTAGCGCAGAACCCTCGCCCTAATCCCAAGAACTTTGTTTCATGCGGTGAATTTGGAATCCTTTCAGAAGAGAAAAAGGAGGACTAGAAATGGATCTCTGTAAATTTGAAAAATGAAACTAGTGTATGTTGGGTAAAGTAGGATAATCTTTTGTTCCTACTCCTGATCCCTGCCTACTCGTATGAGAATTGATTTAATGTGCCTTTAAAAAAAAATTTTAAATACAAGCTTTTTTATCACTTCTGGAAAAAAAAAAAGAAAGAAAATACCTATAGTGTGGTCATTCATAAAGAAAAAAGAGTTTATTGGTTTGAAAGTGTGCTCAAAACAGTAATCTGCAGGCAAAAAATATAAAATGTCCTTCATTTACCAAATGACACGAGTGCAGCTTACTGGTTTGGTGTTCCCTCCTTTGATTGCTCAAAAGCTTTCACTCCTGCTGCCTTTGGTCAATTACATTTCAAGTCTCTGAGTTTGCTGCAAGCTAGAAGTTGCCACTCTGCTCTTTAAATATTCAAAAACTACAAATAAAAATGTGCCAGCCACAAATAAACAAAAGTTACAATTCACAACTATTTGTATTGCATCTGTATGCATATGTTTACAAATCAATCAACCTACATTGCGTATCCTGAGAATTTCTAATCAACTTCCTATATGTTCAACCCAAATTTGAGGAATTCAGCAAACTGATGAAACCAACCAATGGCCCGTCACTCTAGAGCTCTTGCCAAATGCTCAGGCACCTGCAACTGTGGCAACAACCCTCAGGAAGAAAACATGGCTGCCTAGTTTCCAGTACCCTTAGGTGGGACTGTCCCTATCCCTGTGCTTCCCTAGGCTCAGCACAAAACAAATGCCTGGCTCAGGAGACCGCAAGTAACATTCGTACTAATAATCGCTATAATGAAGTACCTTGAAGTAGGTGATTTATAAACAATAGGACGTTATTTCTCACAGGTCTATAAGCTAAGAAATCCAGGATCAAAGCAGGTACAGGAGGAAGAAGAGACAAAGGGGCCAGGAACTCTATTCAAGCAAAAATACAGTGAGTGAATAACTGTCCTGGTTTCCCAAGGACTGGAGTGTGAGGAGGTTCCCAAAATGTGGACCTCTTTATTGCCAAAACCAAGAAAGAGCTGAGAAACTATACCTAACTGAAAATCTCATACTACATGAATTGTGGCTGCAACTTTTTCAAATCTCATAGCTCTGGTGAAGAGAATAAAGGAAGAAGATTTTCCAGAAAGACACAGGAAAATGAGAAAGCTTCATCTACTGGCCCAGGTGGCTCCACTGATTGAAGATTCAGCAATGAGTATCAATTACTGGTTACCACTGCCTCTTACCTCTGTGTCTTCCACGCCTCTTTCTTGAACTTTCCCCCCACCACCCCAGAATATAAATCTCCCTTGCTGATGGTGTCTGTGCTTCAAGAGGGTAAGTAACCTAGCTTAGATGTTCTAGATGCAGTTCCAGCTATGCTCGCTTTCTATAGTTTCTGCTGCAAAGTACCAAGAGCTGCAAAGTTACAAGCTGTAGCCTGAAATGAAACCGGGGCATCAGCAGAGCCTTGCTTGCTCTGAAGGCTCTAAGGAATAAGTCTCCCCTGCTTCCCTCTGGACTCTGCTGTCCTTGGTGTTCTTTGTCCTGAACTTGCATCACTCCAATCTGTTTCTCCATCTTCCAATGGCTTCTCACTATGTCTCACTGTCTTCCCATGGCCTTCCTATAAATTCACTAAAATTTGACTACATGGCCCACACTTACACACCTAACCTCCATCTTACCTAATTGCATCTACAAAGGCTTTGTGTAAAAGTAAAGGCACAACTTACTGGAATTTATGGGATGAGATGAAAGCAGTTCTTAGAGGGAAAATAATAGCTATGAACTCACACATTAGGAAAATAGAAAGGGAACAAATTAGCACCCTAATGTTGCACCTCCGACAACTAGAAAAAGAAGAGCAAACAAAACCCAGAGCGCAAAGACGGGAAAAAATCATAAAGATTAGAGCAGAAATTAATTCAATTGAGATGAAAAAAACAGTTCAAAGAATTCACAATTGAAAAAGTTGGTTCTTTGAAAAACTAAATAAAGTTAATAAGCCTCTTGCCAGCCTCATCAAAAAGAGGCAAAAGCAAGTTCAAGTACAAGCGATAAGGAATGAAAAGGTTGAAGTCACTACACACCGAGTGAAAATTCAGAAGATTATCAATAGTTACTTCAAGAATCTTTACACTCACAGAAAAGAAGACACAGAAGAAATGGACAGATTCCTCGAAAGGTACAAATTACCAAAACTGAATCAAGAAGATATAACAAATCTCAATAAGCCGATAACAGCCAATGAAATACGAAACATAATAAAAAGCCTACCAACAAAGAAAAGTCCAGGTCCTGATGGATTCACAGCTGAATTCCACAAGAAATTTATAGAAGATATAATATCCACACTCCACAAACTCTTCAATGAAGTTGAAAAGGAAAAAGTCCTCCCGAAATCATTTCTGGAGGCAAGTATAATACTGATTCCAAAACCAGGTAAAGACGCAACCAAAAAGGAGAACTACAAGCCAATCTCCTTCATGAACATACATGCAAAAATTCTCAACAAAATTCTGGCTAATAGAATACAGCAAATCATCAAGAAGATCATACACCATGACCAGGTAAGATTCATTCCAAGGATGCAAGGATGGTTCAATATTCAAAAATCTAGAAATGTAATACACTATATTAATAGACAGAAATCTAAAAACCACATGATCATCTCAATTGATGCAAAGAAAGCCTTTGACAAAGTCCAACACTCATTCATGTTCAAGGTCCTACAGAAAATTGGAATAAATGGACTCTATCTTAACTTGATAAAAGCCATCTATGACAACGCAAAAGCTCATATAATCCTAAATGGGAAAAACTGAAATCTTTTACTCTTAAATCAGGTACAAGACAAGGATGTCCTCTATCACCCCTCCTATTCAATATAGTCTTGCAATCCTTAACAACAGTCATTAGAAAAGAGGGAGAAATAAAGGGAATAAGAATAGGTAAAGAAGAAGTTAAATTATCACTATTTTCAGATGACATGATACTTTACTTGGAAGACCCCAAACATTTCACCAAGAAACTATTAGAACTGATAGGGAAATTCAGTAGCATACCAGGATACAAAATCAGTACTCAAAAGTCAATAGCATTCCTCTACACAGATAACAAGCACACTGAAAGGGAAACAATAGAAACAATACCTTTTACAATAGCACTGTGGAAAATGAAATACCTTGGGATTCACTTAACTAAGGAAGTCAAAGATCTTTCCACGGAAAGTTACAACACCCTAAGAAAAGAGATTATAGAGGATTTCAGAAAATGGAAAGATACTCCATGCTCCTGGATAGGAAGAACCAACATCCTGAAGATAGCTATACTCCCAAAATTGCTGTACAGATTTAATGCAATCCCTATCAAACTGCCAGCAACACACCTCCCAGACACAGAGAAATCATTCCTAAAATTTAGTTCGAACCACAAATGACCTAGAATAGCAAAGGCAATCTTGGCCAATCAAGACAACACAGGAGGCATCACAATTCCTGACTTGAAATTATACTACAAAGGCACTGTGATAAAATCAACATGGTATTGGCAACAAAATAGACCTGAGGATCAGTGGAATAGATTAGAAGATGCAGAGGAATCTACAAAAACACTCAGCCATCTTATCTTCGACAAAGGGGCTACACAAGCTCACTGGAAGAAAGATAGCCCCTTTAACAAATGGTGCTGGAAAACCTGGCTTTCTACATGCTGAAAACTAAAATTTGACCCAGCTCTATCACCATGCACTAAGGTAAAGTCAAAATGGATTAAAGATCTAAACATTAAAACAGAAATACTCAATCTGCTGGAAGAGAAAGTAGGAGGAATTCTTGAAGACATAGGTGTAGGTAAAGAGTTTATGAACAAACATATGTTCTCACAGGAAGCACTTGAAAGAATCAACAACTGGGATCAACTGTTCTTAAAGAGCTTCTGCATGTCAAAAGAAATTGTCAACCGAGTGAAAAGACAACCCACAAACTTTGAAAAAATCCTAACTAATACGCAATCAGACAGAGGACTACTGTCTAGAATATATAAAGAACTGAGATATAACAGAGCCCTCAAATTTAAAAACCCAGTTTAGAAATGGGCATCTGAGATGAATACACACTTCTCAGAGGATGAAATTAAAGAAACAAATAAATATATGAAAAAATGCTCCACATCGCTAGCCATTCATGAAATGCAAATAAAAATAACACTGAGAAACTATCTCACTCCAGAAAGAATGGCTATCATAAGGAAATCAACCAACAACAGATGTTGGAGAGGTTGTGGAGAAAAGGGAACGCTTCTCTACTGTTGGGGGGAATGTAGACTGGTACAACCATTGTGGAGGTCAGTGTGGAGACTCCTCAAATCAGTAGGACTAGAAATCCCATTCAAGCCGGCTATCCCCCTATTGGGAATTTTCCCAAAGGATCTGAAAACATTGTATCATAGTGATATATGTGTACCTATGTTTATAGCAGTACAATGTGTGATAGCAAAATCTTGGAAACAACCAAGATGTCCATCACATGAGGAGTGGTTGAAAAAGATGCGGTATTTCTATATAATGGAATATTACTCAGCTATTAAGGATGATAAGTTTGAAGCATTTATACTGAAGTGGATGCCACTTGAACATATACTCATAAGTGAAATAAACCAGACATGCATGTGTAAATATTGTAGTCTCCCTAGTATAACAAGCTAAAAGCAGAAACACAAAAGGAAACATACTACAAGTAAAATCAATTGAGTCAGATAAGGCAAAGTGAATGGCATATGCTGCAGGATACTAATCATCTTTTCTTCTGGATGGTTAACAACCTAAGTTCACAAATCAGAGTTGGAGAAATAGAAGAGCCAGAAGGCCAGCCAACATTTTGGCTTTAGCCTTTCAAGGTCAGCAAAGACTCAGGACATAGGAGAACCTGTACTGAAACATCATGAAATTCAGTTGAGCTCCAAATTTTCTGAACAAGGAGATTATGGAGCCACAGAGGAAAGAGACTGATGATGTATAGTGTGCCGGGGAGAGTCACTTGGAGAGAAAACTTTCTCTCAGGCTCTCACAGAGAGCAAACTGGTCAAGCATTGGCCGTGACTCGTCCACATGGATGAGTCAGACAAAGGATCTAGAGAATAATGTACAGGACTACAAGATAAACCCTGAGGGGACTTCACTGACCACATGAGAAACATAAAGTACATGTGTTGGTATATAAGTCTTGCTCTATCTAGGTCTTAACCATCCAGCAGAGAAGTATAAAAATTAGGTATATAATGCAAGGCCATAATATTAAGCTGAACTATAAATGGCTATGGTCGACAACTTCTTTGAATAACTCACTACTGTGGAATGCTAGACTGCGTTGGATTGTGTTGTCGAGTTCAAGCACCTAAGTTATTTGAATGACAATGGAGTGCCCACCTTTGACAGGTGTAGACAAAGGAAGGGGTAAAGAAAGAAAAAAATCATGATGTGTGTGTATAGACAGTACAGTTGGGATAGATAACGCTGTGCTTCTACATAATCCTATGAGAGGCAAGATTTGCACTAAAGGTGGTTGGACAGGATATTATGTTGGCTTCTAGTACTATGGTCATCCACTAGGAAAATAATTATTGAATTTTTGATATAATTCAGGTATAGAAAATAAGATAAATAAACAGCTACACTCTTAATTCACTGATAAGAGACATCTGCAATAATAATGTCTGTAAGTACAATATCATGTATGCACCTTGTACGATACCAAAACATTATGAAAACTGTTTACAATGTATTAATTTATCGAATCTGTCTTGTTAAGGTGTCTTAAAACTATCGGATTGATATTTGTACTTCAATAAAATAAAAAATAAATTAAAAAAAAAAGAAAGCACAAGTGTGTCAGTAAGGAAACAATGGTATTCACAATAATGAAATGCACTAATAAAATACAAAGTTAAAAGTGTGAGAAGTTTTCCATTAGAAATAGAAATGTGGGACAGGCTTAAATAGAAATGTTATATGACTAAATAATGAATAAAGTGTGGTTGTTTCCCCCTGACTTGAAAGAGGCATAAGAGATTGCATGATATAGACTTTAAAAAAATTAAATATATGCATAAAAATAATGATGACAATAAAGTAGAAAATTACAATAAAAAATAAAAATAAATAAAATTAAAGGCACATTCTGGGGTTCCAGATAGACATGAATTTGTGGTCAAATGGGAATAGACATTGCCCAAGCTGCTATGCTGGCCATATTGGAAGAGAATATGATACTCTAACCTCTTTTAATTTTAGAAATTCTGCATAAAATCTGATTGCTAACCCTGACCAGCCATCACACCAGATCTCTTGTTGCCTGATAATAACTCGGAACAGTACAGTTGGGCCTCTGGAATCCTGTCAAGTTGGTCTCACATGGACATAGAAGCAACATCTTTTTGGCTCAAAATAAAGCATCACCAAAATGGTGATAAACATGGGAGTTCCACATGATTTCAGAACATTCATTCCAATTGAATGAATTGAATTTGGTTTCAGTCACCATCAAACATTGAAACACCTTCATCGGGATCACCCATGCTTATGGATTGCCAAATTTAATAATGCTTTTCTGGCCTTAGCAGCAACACTAGACTCGAATAAATACTTCAGTATTAATGCAGCCCTCTGCTCTTAAAAAGGGAGATAGGCTGTTGTCAGGTGGGCTACTTCTGTGACTTCCATAACACCCCTCACCCAAGCCCTTAGTTTTCAGGACATTGCTCATTAGTCTCTCAACAGATGCTTCCCTCTGCCCTCCCTGTTCTTCTGTGTCAGCCCACTATGGTTGTTATCCTGTATGTTCTTTCTAGGTGAGCTCATTTCTCTGGTTTCCATCCACTACTCTAAACTGAGAACTCAAAAATCATATTCGTCTCCAATTCAGATTTGCATGTCCAATGCCTGCTAGATATCTCTGCCTGGGTGACCCATAGAGAGCTCAAACCAACTTGTTTGAATGGATATCATTTCTTTCTGCCAATAACTATCCTCCTGGGTGGACTACAAGTAATGGCTGTGCCAGGAGCTCCATCACACCAGGTGGAAACTGACCACTCTTTCTTCTTTCCTACTCACATCCAAATCATCACTAAGTAAATGAGTTGAGCTGTTCTCCTCTGGCACACTGCAAGATCTCTAGCCCTGTAAAGTATCTAGCCCTGAAACTCACAGGTCTCCATTCTGTCCTGCTTCTAGAGTCTGTCCTCCTTGCTCAAGTCACAGTCTCCTTGAATCTGCTCACCACACAGTTACTGACTGTCTAACACAGGAATATGGCCAAGCCCCTCACTCACTGAAAGCCCAGCAATAGCCCACTTCCCTTTCTGAGAGCAAAGTCATACAACCTCAGCACCACTGACACAAGAAACCAAAGAATTCCTTGCTGTGGATGGCTGTTCTTGCACTATAAAGTGTTCGACTACAACCCTGGCCTCTACCCAAAGGATGCTGGTAGCAACCTATGTCTTTTTTTTTTTTTATTGAAGTACAAATATCAATGAGACAGTTTTAAGACACCTTAACAACACGGATTCGATAAATTAATACATAGAAAACTTTTCATAATGTTGTGGTATCATACAAGGTGCATACATGATATTATACTTACAGACACTACTATAGCAGATGTCTCTTATCAGTAAATTAAGAGACTGTAACTGTTTATGTATCTCATTTTTTATACCTGAATTGTATCAAAGATTCAATAATTAATACTTTCTACCTTGTTATTTTCCTAGTGGCTGTCCATAGTACTAGAAGCCAAAATAATATCCTGTCCAACCACCATTAGTGCAAATCTTGCCTCTCATAGGATTATGTAGAAGCATGGCGCTATCTATTCCAACTGTACTGTCCATGCACAATCATAATTCTTCCTTTCTATACCCCTTTCTTTGTCTACACCTGTCAATGATGAGCACTCCTTTGCCATTCAACCAATTTAGGTGCCTGACAACACAATCCAACACAGTCCAGCATTCCACAACAATAGTGAGTTATCTGAAGAAGTTGTCGACAGGAGCCATTTACAGCTCAATTTATTATTATGGCCCTGTGGTGTATACTTCATTTTTATACTTTTCTGCTGGATGGTTAAGACCTAGATAGAGCAAGACCTATACACCAAAACATGTAGCTTTTGTTTCTGATGAGGTCAGTGAAGTCCCCTCACAGTTTATGTTGTAATCCTGTTCCTTATTCTGTAGATCCTTTGTCTGTGTTATCCATGTGGATGAGTCACAGCCAATGCTTGACCAGTTTGCTGTCTGTGAGAGCCTGAGAAAAAGACTTCTCTCCATGTGACTCTCCCGAGACATACTACAGAACTTTGATCTCTTTCCTCTGTGGGTCCATAATCTCCTTGTTCAGAAAATTTGGGGCTGAACTGAGTTTCACGAGGTTACAGTACAGGTTCACCTATGTCCTGAGTCTTCGCTGACCTTCAAAGGCTAGGGCGAAAATGTTGGCTGGTCTTGCAGCTCTTCTATTTCTCCAATTTTGATCTGTGAACTTAGGTTGTTCACCATTCAGAAGAAAAGGTGATGAGTAATCTGCAGCATATGCCATTCACTTTGCCCTATCTCACTCAATTTTTAGTTGTTTTTATACATTTATATCTGTATTTCTTCTTTTCACTTTTTATACTAGGGAGGCTGTACGATATTTACACATGCGTGTCTGGTTCATTTCACTTATGAGTATATGTTCAAGTGGCATATATGCCACTTGTCAGTATAAATGCTTCAAGCTTATCATTCTTTTTTTTTTCAATTTATTTTTATTGTATTGAAATACAAATGTCAATCAGACAGTTTCAAAACATCATAACCATACAGAGTCGATGAAATAATACATTGCAAACTGTTTTCATAACGTTTTGTTATTGTACAAGGTGCATACATGATATTATATTTACAGGTTTTTATATAGCTGAATTATATCAAAGATTCAATAATTATTTACCTAGTGGATAACCATAGCACTAAAAGCTGACATAATATCCTGTCCAACCACCATTAGTGCAGATCTTGCCTCTCATAGAATTATGTAGAAGCACAGCGTTATCTATCCCAACTGTACTGTCTATACACACACACATCATGATTTTTTTCTTTCTACAACCCTTCCTTTGTCTACACCTGTCAAAAGTGGGCACTCCGTTGACATTCAACTACCTTAGGTGCTTGAACTCGACACCACAATCCAACACAGTCCAGCATTCTGCAACCATAGGGGGTTATTCAAAGAAATTGTCGACCATATCCATTTACAGCTCAGCTTAATATTATCGGCTCACGATGTATACTTCATTTTTATACTTTCATACTTTTCTGCTGGATGGTTAAGACCTAGGTAGATCAAAACTTATATACCAACACATGTACTTTATATTTCCTATGTGGTCATTGAAGTCTTCTCAGGGTTTATCTTGTAGTCCTGTACATTATTCTGTAGTTCCTTTGTCTGTGTCATCCATGTGGATGAGTCACGGCCAATGCTTGACCAGAATGCTCTCTGTGAG
>PVKA01021194.1:0-39073 GCA_004027165.1 Ctenomys sociabilis | reverse complement strand
TGCTTTAGACCTGTACAGGTAAGTGATTTCCGGTTTTACCTGCTCCCTACATGGGTCAGCTGCATCAGAGCAATCAATTTGTTTAATGGTTGCAGTTAGTAAAGTTGAGTTTTGTGCTTATTACAAAGGCAGAGAGCCTGGTGTGGTGTACAGGCTGAAAATGTTGGACCTCACTTTAACCAATTCTATTTAGAATTGTCTCTGCATCATCACAACACAGGGCTCAGTGAACAGTTGAATATGTACGACTAGACATCTGGGAGTTATCTGGGCTGGACACGGAAACCACCACATTTATCAGCATGTGGATGGTAACTGGAAATATTCATGTCCACAAAGAGACTTTGACAGAAAATAATCTGTGGGAACACAGAAAGATATCACCAGTGAAGTTCAGACAAAGGGATGATTAGAAAGTATGGACTAGCCAGAAAGCTGGAAAAAAAAGAAGGAAAACATGAAGCCACAAAAGTCATGAAAAAAATTTTAAGAGTGAAATAGACAGTATTAAGTAGTACAAAAATTCTAAAGATGTTGAGAGCTGAAAAAAATTTGTTTGATATAATAACACAGATGCCCCTCTTTCATCTATCTGTTTAGTAACTCTTTGGAAATGATCTCCTGCTCAAATTTACCACTCCTTTTTTTTTTTTTTTTTTTTTTTTTTTTTTTTTTTTTTTTTTGTACAGTTCTTATTTAGAGAGTCTTGATTTTTTTATACAGTATATCTGGCTTATACAGTACTATAATTTTTGCTCATTGTGCTGTATATATACTTTTTGTTTTGTTTTGTTTTGTTTTTGGTGGAACCCAGGAATGAACTCAGACACTTGACTTGCCAGGGAAGTGCTTATTCCACTGAGCCATCTCCTTGGCCCTTATTGTACTGTGTACTATCATCCTATAGCTTTATATTCTGTTATAGATCACAATAATGCAGGTGAGAGTTATGAAAACAGAAGCAAGATTGTCTAGTTGCAGTTTCTTATGGCCATTTCTTTATTCTGAATATTGTACATACTATGTACTATATACTCACTCACTAAAGAAAGGAACAACCTAGTCTCAGGAACATAACTGATCTGTTAAGTGAGGAATGAGTAAATGTGGGTGAGCTTTTGTGGTAGTTGTAGTGGAAATGTGAAGGCAAAAGCTAGAGTCCAGTGAGTTAGAATCCAGTGAATGTGAGGGAGCAAGGATAGAGGAAGATATCTCAGGGATTCAAGGATCTTAGCTGCAATCTGTTCAAAAGAGTTAGTAGCTGTATGATGGCTGAGTAGATTTTTAAAGAGTATTTATAATTTTTAAAAATCTTTTACTCATTTATTTGGTACAGGGTATTGCTGCATAGCTCACACTCATAGTGTTCTGCCTGTCTTAGCATCTTCAGTGTTAGAATTACAGGTGTGTGCTACCACACCCGATTTTGGTGGCTGGCACATCATGCAGTACCAGGAATCAAACTCAGGACCTTGTGCTCGGCAAGCAGGCACTTAGACGGCTGAGCTACCTCATCATCCTTGTAAAGAGAATTTGGAAATCAGTGAAATAGTATGGATAGGCTAAAAATAAGGCCTCCATTTAACAGGCAATTGATTGCCAGTGTGGGGACCACAGTTCACTGAAGTGCAAAGAAAAATGATAAATGTATGAAAAGAAATAAATCTTACTGCCCAATTCAAAGTACATGAAAAATCAACTAGAGATAGATGACCTAGAAAAGAATTTTAAAAAAATGAAGTTATAAAGATTCTAGAAGAAGCATAGTATGATGCTGAAAGTAATAATTGAAAAATAAGGATTATAGTGTATAAACTGTTAAAGATGAGGTGTTCTGGTTATCATTTATTTAGCAAATGGTTAGTGTAGCAGGAAATAGTTGTAAAACATGCACATTTCCTTGATAAAGAACTTCCTTCAAAAATAAGTAATGACTTAGAAGAATGTGTAATAAAATTCAAACCTAGAAAATGGGTAAAATTTTGAGCATTCACAAAAAATGCAATGACCAATCTATACATGAAATAATAATTAAATTCATTAATGATCAAACAAATACAAACTTAAGCCATAATCAGATATCTGTACAACCCCAATGTGACTGAACTTTAAAATATTGATGGTAATAAACATTGACGAATATACAGAATGAACAGAGTTCTCTACATTGTTTTTGAGTATACACAGTTCCCTCCTGCCATAGAAAAAGCCTTCTTAGTTCTTAAAGAAGCAGACAGCCAGTCTTTGAACAAGTTCACTATTATGTGTTCAGAATCTTGCCAAGCAGATGAATGTCTGTCGAAGGCCGGCTCCCTGCATCAAAGGAAGCCTCCATGAAGGCCTTTACAATGTGGAAGGGCCAAAAGGCCCTGTAAGCACTGGCAAAGGTCCAACGTAATTCAGTGGAGAAAATTTAAGTGTTTTACCAAATGATACTAGAATAATTGCATATCCAAGGGGGAAAATGACATGTGACCTACAGTTTATATCTTAAAAACTGGTATCACAATAGATAATGAATTTATATGTAAAATGTAGATTAGATTTTGACATAATTTTGGAGGGACACAAGTATTAAGATTATAAGGGAAGTGGGTTTACATGTTTGTTGTGAAGAAGAGCCTTCTCTCACATGGTACTTTTTGTTCCTGAGGCCCCCATGCTACATTTAACCACTGTCCTCCTCATTGCTCTGCACATAGTCTGGTTAGTTTACCAACCAAAGATCTTTCTTGCCAGTACAGCTGCTTGGTTTACTTATTCCTGATCAGAAAAGGAAATGCAGTGAACAAAACTTCCTGCAATGAGACAACTTATTGGGACTGAGCTGCTTGTGCTGGTTCTACCCTTGACCTCAGTACCCAGTGCAATCTCTGTCTAGTGAGAGAGGAGAAAACTTTGCTATCTATTTCTTTCAGGGTTATTTTCTGGGCCTCTTTCTTGGTGCCAGGCTTGTCCAATTCTCTCAGAAGGCTGACCTCTAGCTAGGATGCCTTCTGCAGTTACGTCGGGGCCAGCCTATGCTCTTTTTGCTCTTTTCTTTTTTTCCCTTTGGACAGGGGAAATGTATGACATTGTGTTATTGTGACTTTTCTTCAATCCTGGGGCCCCAAAGTAGTTTGCTTTCTTGTTCCTAGGGTTTAAAGGAACAATTAACAAGAAGAAGCTAGGAGAAATAGGTCCATCCATTCTTGTCTAGACTCTAAGTCCCATATTTAACTTTGGGAATCACTTGTCTTAAGTGGTTATTCAAGGACTGCATTTAATAACTAGCAAATATTTGGATTTTCATTTATGATTTTCACTAATATAAATTACAAATCAAAACTGAGTCCTGTGGTAACATGATATTATTCTTGTAGCAAAAATTTTCTAAGAATTTTTTCTTTTTTTAAATTAAAATATTAGTCACATATATTCTATTCATAATAAATGTATTCATTGTCAGGAATATATACACATCACAAGAGATATGTTTTCATGTTTTAGAATACCTTCATCTGAATTTTTTTGTCATTTCAGTGTAGAACTTTCTGACGGCTTTTTCAAAGCCACTCATAACCTTGTGTTAGATCAGGGAGAAGCAGCTTTAGACAAAATAAAAAAGTAAAAAAGGGTAAAACATACATAAAACTGGATGAGGTTTTGTATTTAAAAACATGTTTGGGAGTAACAGTATTGTTTTTAACAAGATTGATTACAGAAGACCTGAACTTGTTGAAAATGTTGTAAATGCTTCTTTAACAATTAGACACAGATGAAGAGAATATTAACTGTATTTGCAAAGATAGATCATCTCTGGAAAATAATTTTCCAAGATAGCTTTTCTCAGTTCTGTCTTGATAATATATATATATATATATATATATATATATATATATATATATATATGTATAAAGTTTTGGACTTAACATGTTAATATTATCCCTTAGTTACTGCAGATGGATCAGGCCCACAATCTTCCAAACAAGTGTACAGCAAAGGCTTAAATAAGTGATTTGATTGGTATGATTTTAGAGCTCCACTAGAGTCAAAACCTTCTAACAGAATACAGAACTCTCTGGGGACTTTGACAGAAATCTCTGAGTGGCCTGTATTTATTTGGTTATGAAACAAGGAGGAGAATATTAAAGAAAGGTGGGAATCTAAGCAGGACCCTTCAAAGACCCTTGGCTGAAACACTGCTATAAGTAAGATGTTACATTAATTTAGGAGAACTATGTTATCTCCACGAAGGTCACCACCCAGGAGCGAGAGGCCTGCAGCTATAACTTTTGTCTAGTTGATTGAGGTTGGAACCAGGTGTCCTTAACTGTAACCTTGCCTCGTTGTTTGAGGCCTCTGGACTTCACCAGTTGCTACACGCCTCAGTCAGTCCAGGACTAAGTGACTCATAGAGGTTCACTTAACTTTGAGTCCTTTTCAAACTCCAGACACGAGGCATAGACCTTAAACACACTCATGGGTAAGCATGAAAAGCCACTTTGTTAATATTAAGTCCTGCTCATAACTGCTTCATAGTGGTCTCCACTGTGGGGCTACCTCTCAAATATTGTCAAGTTGCATATTTGTAGCCTGTTATCTAAACATTAATTAGGGACCATTAAACCAATGTATGAAAAATGAACTTGTATCCATTTTATAATGTTTACTGCATAATTTTATTAGGTAAATTATTCAAGCTTTTGTAATCTTCATAGCATTAGTTTTATAACTTTGCCAATCATGTATGTGACTTTTCTGATAACAAAACCTTTGTTAGGAAGCCACGAGATAATTTGTCAG
This sequence comes from Ctenomys sociabilis, assembly GCA_004027165.1. NCBI lineage: Eukaryota > Metazoa > Chordata > Mammalia > Rodentia > Ctenomyidae > Ctenomys > Ctenomys sociabilis. Next base: position 34,288 of record PVKA01021194.1, on the reverse strand, counting down.
TGGAACCCATTTTCAGTTTTAAGGAATGGTTCCCACCAGCAAATTAGGGAGAAAAGTAGCAACTACTAATGAACATTTCTGTGCATTAACACATTCACTAATAAGTGTAACATAAATTGCTCAGTTTCAAACTTTGATAAAGTCACATGACTCCAGAACAATCACTGTATATACTGCTTGCCAATTTTAAATCACTACCAAAATTGATGTTTAAGCTAAAGTCTCTTCACTGTCAGCTCTGGTATATTTAGTCTGCCAAGCAGATTTTGTCTTTTTTTTCCTGTGGTATCTAGAGCTAAACAGATTTTAATCTGCACATTTATTCTGAGAAAATCTAATTTACTTTCCCAATTGCTTAGGATTAGTCTATTGGCAGCCATGGAAGCCCTTAAGGAGCCATTCTTTCTCGCAGTTTAGTGTGCAGAACAAATTAGTACTTCCCAAAATAATACCAATTAAGCCAATGTAAAAAGTTAGTATCTATATTAACCTCAAGAGACAAGCTACACTATCCCTTAAGAAGGGCTGCCACTCAAGGACTACGATTTTCAGCTTGAATAGCTATGCTACATTCATACGATACTCTTACATTCTGTTTTTGGTAGCTGCTGTCTACTTCAATACTTGTATTTCTACCTTTGGTGCTATAACCATATGCGTGCACGCGTGTGCGTGCGCGCACACACACACAGAGAGAGAGAGAGAGAGAGAGAGAGAGAGAGATTTATATGCATATACCACATACTTTCTTTTAATCTAAAATTTTCAGCATTTCATGTTGAAAATTATACCACATTGGAGCCTAAAAGATTTGAGTTCTTTTTCCAGTTCGTTTATGACTCCTGTGATATGCAGTTATATGTAGAATTTCACTATTCTGTGACTTGTTTCTTCATTTGAAAAATGAAAATGCCGAGCTAGAAAATGAATTAGTAAACTAAGGCCCTTATTCCTGTTTTGGCAAACAGTGTTTTAGTGGAACACAGCTATGCTCATCACTTACATATTGCTTATAGTTGCCTCGACGGTACCTCATCAGAGCCAAATAGAAGCAAAGAGGCCATGCGACTTATGCAGCAAAGTAATATCTGTACTGGAAAAGTTTGCTGGTTGTAGACTAGATGACCAGTGAGATCCTTTCCCAACGTATGCACTTACTACTCAGAAAGATTTTGATGGGAAAGAAAAACATTAGTCTGCCTACCAAATACAATGATAAAAGTTTCATATTACTTAGATTTCTATCCTGAAACTTTTCCATGAATTGAAGTTACAGACCTGGCCCATTTACATAGTGGAATTGTTTGGAGTGACAGTCTGTTGAATGAACACAGAGCGCTAAGCACAGCAGTAGTCACAATTTTAGCATTCTGTTCATTTTTCCAGCATTTCAACCTTGTCATCTCAATTACAAGAGATGTAGCCAAGTCCTAAATCTATCTACATTTATTAGAGAAACTTCCATTTGAAATCCATTTGGGGAAATTTAGAACACTTTTATATACTTTGAATAATCAGGAATGAAATGGAAAATATAAAGTGAAAATGTAAGTGTTTAAAATTTATAAATGCATAGGAAATGAAATACAGATGCAGAGAGAGAGAGACAGACAGACAGAGACACAGACTGAGACAGAGACAGAATGCATGCATAAATTGATAGGTGTATTAACAGCGGAAGCTTGTGTTTAACTGTATACTAGGGATGGTGGTTGGCATTCATATCAGATTGGTGCTTAACAATGTGTTTTATTTTTCTGTGACTTCCAAAGCAATAAAATGAAAATATGTCATTTATATGGCCACTGGGAAGTGATGAACTGTCAATTTTCAAATTAGTGAAAGACTTTAAAACTTATGATCAGGAACTTAAATCTCATATAAGAGGCAAATTGAGAATTAGTGCATCATTGAGAGGAGGAAAACGAAAGCATTACTTTATCATGAAACTTTTGGGCTTAAGAAAAATAATTCAGTTACAGAGCACAGCCCACACTGCAGCAGTAGCCAGTAGTACCAGCCAAGATCTGGCTCACCCCTCTCTTTCACATCTCACATCAGTGATGCACCACACTGCTTATCTTAAATTTGTACAAATTCAGTTTATGTAGGAAAATTTTGGTAGACTTTTGGTAAAAATTGTCCTGATTCTCCCCTTCAGAGTATCTACATTTCTTGTCATGTGATTCCTGGTCCATTGGTTTGAAATCTATTTCCCTACAGATCAAATCAGGGAACTAGAAAACAAATAGCCAGCATAATCTGGCAAAAATTGAAGTCTAAAATAAGGAAAATCTTAAAAATATGTAGAATAAAAATTAAACAATTAAAATATAATAGATTTCCTAAAAATCACTTCAAAGCTTTACAATCATTTCAAGGAGGATTATTTTATAAACTTAAAGCCACATTTACTTCTTACTAGTTTTGCCACAATTAGACATTAGTCTGATTAGTAGTAAAAAATAGGCAAACAAAATTTTAGTTGTGGATTTTAATAGGCAGTATTATTTATCTTCTTTTTTCATAGCCCTAAGTATCTTTCTTAATAAAATGTACATATTTATTAAAGTTAACACTTTCATTTTCCTTTATAAATAGAAACATAAGGTCCATTTTTGTTTACTGATGATCCTTGGTACTTAGAACAATGACTGAAACAAAAATACATTCTAAATATATAACATAACATAATATGTATTGGAAACTATCTGAACTATCAATGGGAGAATATTTAAATAATATGCAGTTTATATCAAAATAAGACATTAGCTACATAGAACAATACAGCCTCTATCATTAAATTCAAAGATGCCAAAGGTACAATAGATATTGTGAAAGGGAAAGAAGTTGCTCAAAAGGAAAGAACAATTGGGATGGAGGAAAGAAGAAGAAAAAAGAGAAGGAGAAGGAAGAGGAGAAGAAGGAGAGGGAGAGGGAGAGGGAGAAGGAGGAGAAGAAGAAGGAGAAGAAGAAGAAGAAAGAAAGAAAGAAAGAAAGAAAGAAAGAAAGAAAGAAAGAAAGAAAGAAAGAAAGAAAGAGAAAAAGAAGATGATGAAGAAGAAGTGTACACACACACATACACACACTCACACACACAATAATTTCTATTAATTCATTTAAAGGAACAGAGCTTCTATTGCTTGATTAATTTAGCATGCCTATATCTGGTAATCTGAGTAAGTACTTTGAAGATAATAATTCCCACTATAATGATTGTTATTTTCCTATCATCTTATTTTCAAATTCTGTATCACTTTTATGTTTTTCTCTTTAAAGTAAAAAAATTAAAAAATTTTAAAGGTCACAAATGTCACTCATAAATATGTAAATGTCTAAAATGATACAGTTTTCTGAAATAGGAACTGTAATTACCAAATAGGACTGAGAAATGATGGTTAATCAATAGTCAAAAAATTACTTTATAAAACATAAGTACTTTCTAGAGCAAAATATTCTAGAAACTAGACTAAAAATAGGTTTTTACCACAAGATTAATTATATTTCTGTGGTTAAAAGATAAAATGTAAGTATGCACAGACAAATTTTAAGATCTGAGAAGTGCAAGAAAGGCAAGAGTTGTATAGCAGACACTAACATGGGAGATGTTCACTGACTTTGGTGTTTTGGTCAGGGCTGAGCCTCTGAGAGGCCTGCCTTTAAGAAGAAAAGCAGCACAAAGACCATGAAGGTTTAGGGTATAAGCATTTGGAAAAAAACTGTGAAAGACAAAGGCACAATTGGGAGACCAGCAAAGATCGTGGTATGTGCAGAATGGTCAGTGAAGGAGAAATGGCCCAGCAGTACAACAAACGTTGGCCAGGCTCCTGTTCAGCCATGTGGCTCAAATATAAGAGCGTATTCTTCTCATAGTCGGGAAATAATAGGATGTTAAAAGGTAAGAGCTGTGATTTGACACACACTTAAGCCTGGTCACTTGAGAATCAAGTGGATCAAAGAAAGCTCTAGAGTCTGGTGGGAAGTGGATGCAGAGATCCAGGGAAGGAGCCTAGTCACGCCAAACGGTGGGATGAGAGATGCAGTGTTCATTTATCAGCTATTCTCTGTGTGTGCTTGCCTTGCAAGTAAGTGAACCACTATGAAGCCTCTCTGAGCAGCCAAAACCAATTGCCTTTTCATGGTTGCTTGTGAGTCTGTCTGAGGCCTAGGCCTCTTGTCTGGAATTGGGCAATGGACTTACAGGAAGTGAACCTCAGGTCACTGTCCTGGACTGAGTGAGGCCTGTAGTGGCTGGTGAAGCCTGGAGGCCTCATTAGCCTGCCTACCCCATACGACGACAAGGCCCTTCCTTCTCTTTCTCTCCCTCTTCTTTCTCCTGTCTCCTTTCCCCCCATGTCTTCTCTCTACCAGGAACATATAAACTGTGTCATGGTAGCTACACAGAAATACCTCCAAAATTCACATCATTCTCCAGGAGGCTCCAGAGATCATTGTAGCAGTAATCCTGATTGGTAGCAGTACTAACTGTTGCAGACAGTTGCTTTGAAAAGAGTCAGAGATTTATTTCATCCTATTTATACTGCTTTAGGGTATATTTTGAGTTTCAAAGGGGAGGTCCTTCTTGTAGATGTATCATTTATAATCCATCATATGTGTTGCAGCGGGAGGAAGCGCCTGCATTTGTTGTGTACTCAATGGCTTGTCAAAAAGAGCTGACCTAAGAGACAGCCACAATATTTGCAGAAGTACTTGTTACGCTCTAAAGTGTTTTCAAATAATAGCTTCCAGGCACACTGTGGAATCAGAAATGTACTGAAATGTTTAAAAATTTCTCTTCACTCTAGAGACTTTGCTATCTGTAGGAAATCACTGTTCTGTACACATGATTTGGACAGTAGATGTTAGAAAGGAAATTGTGAGCCTGATTTGCTAAGATCTGTGAGGGAAGAAGTTCAGGTTACAAAACTAGGAATTTATGCTTTGTGTCCTAAACTAATTTCTTATACTACATAAGGAAAAAAAATGTCTGGCTGTCTCACCCTCTAAGAAAAGTTAAAGGAAAATGAAGGATTCCATCCATAATTGGACATTGAGGTTAACACTCTGTTAGCACTTGATATGTTTAACATTTTGGGAAAATATTACACTATGTCAGTTCACATTTGATTCACTCGTGGAAGGCCATGGTGCCAACATGGCCAAAAGCTGCAAAAGGCTGCCCGAAAATCCCAAACCTATTGTTCATAACTCAACCATGTTATAGCTTGTTTTGTTTTTATTAATTCCTCAAATGATCTGTAGTTTTTCTCTTGGAAATAGAAGATTACTGTATGGATTGAATTATTGGATATTAATTAGAAATAGTTATGTTTATTAGCATAGTAGTATTAACAAAACTATTAAAACATTTGAGAAACTTGTCACACAAGAAGCAGTCCTGAGATATAGGATGAAGAGTGCTTTGAGTCTTCTACATAATCTAGAAATGAGTGGAAAATACTTGTGATAGTTTTAATTCCAGATATCTACTTACTATTTTGAATCTATACCTGACCAGTCTAAACTTTGTGTCTTAGTTACAGAATGATTATGAAAATATTTTCTGTAGTAAAAAATATTGATTAGCAACTCAATACAAAAAATGATTTTGTTTTATGTGTACTGTAAAGCCATTCAGGGACCATTTGTCACTCTAAAAAAATGTTCCAGTTTTGATGACAAGTAGCATGGTCATCAAAACTATTAAGCACTTCTTGATGGTTTCGTTCTGGGTATCTGTTGTCTCTCCAGTCAGCCTAAAGGACTCCAAGAAATTGAATCTGTCTGCATCCTTAGAAGTGGGATCTCTCGTGTTGTTGATCTGGGGACTCATGCTCTACCTTATCCAATCAGCTGCTCTGGGAACTCTAAGCTTTAGGGTAGACACACTCTGTATGAGATTCAACTCAAAGTAAAATGAACTGTTTGCTTCCTGGCTGGGGAAGTGAGGAGGTCACTCTTTTAGAAAGAGATAGGAAAGTACTTTCTCAGTAGCTGATGTCAGTTACTTTGCATTTGGGAAGGTAAGTAGTTTGAAAATAAGGTTAACTCAGAGAAAGACAAAGTAAGAAGATAGAAAGGGTGGCCAAACAGCTCAGTGGGTTAAAGAGCTTGCAAAACAGGTGCAGGGGCTGAGGGTTCAGCTCGGGCCTGTAGTGCCAGCCCTGCCCCTGGGATGTGCTGAGAGGGCAACTGAGACATTGAGACTGGACATGGTGGTGCAAGCGTGTAATCTCAGCTCTTGGGAGGCTGTAAACAGGCAGATCACTGTAAGTCTGATCTAGTAGTGAGACCCTGAACACCCCATAGACCCTTCCCTAAAATACAATAAAAATAAAAATAAATAAAAACAAAAATAAATAAATAAGTAAAAGAAGATGAAGGATGCCCAAAGTATGCTTGAAGACAGTGTCCCCTTTTGTGGTTTTCCCTTTAAGTTAGCAAATGCCTTTATTATTCATGCCAACTTGAAGCACTATTTTAAAAAATAAGTTGCACTTAAAATATACTTAACAAATACAAACTCTCTTTTATCATGTAAGAGATGGTGTTTTCTTTCAAATGGATAAATAAGGTATTTGTTCAAACTGTTTAGTGCAGTGCTGAGAACAGTAAAGTATCAGTGAACACTTATCTGATTTTAAAGTAGGTGGGACAATGCTGCCACAAAGTCTCTAAGTACAAATACTGATTATTAAAAAACTTTGGATCAGTAACATCCTTCTTAAAATCAAGTTCAGAATCCCATTCAGCATTTAGCTACACGAGGCTAGCCAGCATCCTGACCCATGCAAATGACTGTAGTGGACCACCAGGTGTGTGGGGAGGCTGGAGTCCAGGTATGTAGTCATTCCACTTCCAGAACTAACACACAGAACATTAGAGGAGAGAATATATTCCTTTGTCCTTAATTCATATATATATATATATATATATATATATATATATATATATATATATATATATATATATATTGGGCAGAAGTCCCCCATTATTCTCCTGAGATGGAATATATATTCAACGTCTAGTTGGGATTAGAACATAATTTTCAACCTGGCTCTGCATAAACACCTAGCTCTTATATGCCTGAAGGATCAGCCATAGCTGGTATTGTAAAGCTTCTGTTGAAAAGACGGGTGTTTTCTCCATGTCATGCTGGAATGTGAGACCATGCATGGTGAGTACTACTACTGCGAGGAATTGTGTGTCTCTTTTGCTTATTTCATGGACTTAGCCAAGAGCATCCACAGCTCTCTCCTCCCTTCTGACTACTTTGCTACATTTGCATGTTCAGGGATTTATAACATTTATGTGTAATTATTTCATATAAAAAGTAATTTTGGGTGATGGATACTACATACCCTAGGCCCAGTACTGGGGCACATGTGTCAGTAAGTAGAGATTTGCTCTTGAAGAACTCTCACAAATATCTTAAAAAGCATGCTTCACAGCAAGAAAAGTAGCAATGCCTCTATATACTTTCACTTCGTGCAGTCTGGGGTTACAGGATAAGCTCTGAGGGGACGTGACTGACCTCATCAGATGCAAAAGTTACATCTCTTGTTATATAGGTCTTGCTATATCTTGGTCTTAACCATCCAGCAGAAATGTTTTAAAACGAGGTATATAAAGTATAGCCATATTAATACACTGAGCTGCGAAAGGCTCAAGTTAACATCTTCTGCGGATAACCCACTACTATTGTCAACTGCTGGACTGTGTTGGATTGTCTTGCTGAATTCATGCACCTGTAGTACTTAGATGCCAATAGAATACCCATCTCAGACAAGACAAACAAAAAAAAGGGGGCTAGGAGAAAAGGACCATTTTGTATTTGTATATACAGAATAGTCAGGATAGATATTCAGCTACTCTCACTTAATTCATTGAGTAGAAAGATTTGTACTAATAGTGTTTGGGCAGGATATCCTGTCTGTTTCTTGTACTATGGATAACCCATAAGAAGATAACAATGTATAATGTATCAATTATTGAAACTGTTCTATTAATGAGTTTTGAAGCTGTGTCATTGCTATGTTTCTCAATAAAATAAAATAAAATAATAAATAAAAATGAATATTTTCACTTCGGAGTTTTCAAATATTAGTCTTTGTATAAATGATCGCCTTTTACACTGAATTCTTTTTTCTATTTATTTATTACACTGTATTCTGAGAGAGTTACATGTATGTAGTTATATAGAGAGAACAGAACTGTGTTGATATAGCTGTTAGCTTCAAATCTAAAATTTCCCTGCAGAGTCTTATGGATTCATAGGTAGCATTTCTGAAATATGATTGGACTGTGAGGCAATCTGAGTGTACTCACCAGGCCTGAGCTCAGAGAAGGCAGGTCACCCAGAACGTGACCTGGACAGGTGGATTCGTGTCCCCAGCTCTTCTTTCCCCCTCAGTCTCTGCTTTCTTGCTGCCGTGTGGTAAACTATGTTTTCTATCCTGTTCTTCTGTCATGCTGCTTCTATCTTAGCCAGCTGATAATGGATTGAATCCCCTGAAAACGTGAGCTAAGCTAGGCCTGTCTGACTTTAAGTTACAGGTGCCTGGTGTTTTGTTCTAGCTGGTAGAGACTGACTAATACAATACCAGGATCAATCTATATCTCCATCTATGTTATATTTTTTTCTTTCAGTACTATAGATTAAACTCTGGCCCTTGCACTTGCCAGGCAGGCATTTAGACAGCCAAGCTATCTCCCCAGCTGAATTATAGAATAATTTAAAAGCTTGTGTTAAATTTATATCCTCTCTTCTAGATTCTCACATAGTACAACTAATAAGAAACTTTTCAGATTTGTTTTTTTCTGACATATTTTTATTTATTCTCAATGGCAACAAAAACTTTCTTAAAATCAATGCAGATACTTCATGTTTCCAAGAGACATTTTAAAGTATGCTATTTCAATAGAAGTTTAAAAGTCATACCTTGCCCTGGTTAGTAATGGTTTTAATTAGAAAGTCAGTCCTCATGTTGTCAACTTTTGACACCAGACAGAGCCTTACTCAGGAGTGATATCAGATGGATACACATACTCCTGGGTACACATGCTCCAATGCATCCAGAGGAAGGCAGATAACAGTCACATCTTCTTATCAGTAAAGTAGCTTCTACTTATAAAGATCAGATAGTCCACAAATCTCATGAAGCCATCCTAGTAACCCCCAGTAAGATAAGATCATTAAACCTAGAGAATTCAGTACATACCCATTAAAATTGATCAAAATTTTCAGTGGTTCTGAGAGAAATATCTGGTCTGCTTAAGATCAGCTGTTAGTAGCTAGTGTCACGGGTTCCTAACTGCAAAAGTATAAACAAAGGACTGTTTACTTGTAAGGAATATATATGTATATACAAGATAGGATAGACATACAGCTAGTCTCTCTTAGTTCACTGAAAAGAAAGGTTTGTATACACAGGATAGGATAGACATATGGCTAATCTCTCTTAGTTCATTGAGAATGGCATGTACTAATATTGTTTAGATAAAGATATCATGTCTGCATCTTGTCCTACCAGATTCGTAAGTCAACAATGAAAATCAGGCTATCCAGCTCCAAGAAATGAGGAATGAATCACCAGCAGTAGGAAGGAGGATTTTAAGGATCTTGATAAAAAAAAAATCTACATGTAGACCTTCATTCAGCAGGTTTTGAACTTACAAAGACATTGACAATTAACCTGAAATTAAAATGTTGACTTAGCACGGATTTTGAGATTGATGAAAACAAAGAAACAAAATAGCAAAATAATCCAAGAGTTTCTTCACTCATTTAATTACCCATGTACTGCTAGAGCATGACAATCAGAGTACCATTAGCAGAAGAGAGAATCTGAATCAATTCTGTGCTATCTGATTGAATTCAAGACAATCCTTGAGGAAGATGGTAATCAGATGTGGGGTGGGCTGGGAAGCTTTGCAAGCCAAGTTCAACCCTTCATAAATGTTAATTTTTGCAAGAATAATAGCAGGATTGTTTCATTTTTAGGTGGAGGGTAAGCAGGTAGTTTTTTCTGATTTTAAGTATGTAAGGTGTGATGTCCCATGTCTCTGAATTCTCAATGGAAATGAGCTCTTGATTGGGTTGTGACTGCCCTGTGCATAGTAGAGAAAACTGCTGAAAGGTGAGAAACTGACATGAATTAATGCTGGATCTTGCCAGAGGGGAGGCAAAGAGAGATAGAAATGATCTGATTATATATTCATGGATGACAGGTATACTTCCAAAAGTTCAGAGGTTCAGTTCAGATATCCATCTCAACATTTAGGAGCTTGTTTGAGTCTTTTCCAAGCACAAAGGAATATATCTTGCTTCAGAAGCAATTGAAGATCTTTCAAGATGAGTAGGACCCGTTAGAAGGCCTCTTCCTCCCACATTTGACCACATTCCATCATTTAAGAACAAAAGGTCACCAAAATTATGTATTAAAATTTTCCCTTGTCCGTATTTTATTATCAGTGGAATTAAAACATAAAAGAAAGACAAGTGTCACAATAACTGTATCCTATTTTCTACTAATTTTATGGAAGTCTTTTATTGATTTATTTGCTTTCAAAAGATGTTTGAGAAGTTAGTAATTAAATCATCTCCTTTTGATTAGTTGCTTGGCTCTGGTGTCCAATTACAGTCGAAGAATACACTTTCATTATTGTGGTTTGACAGTCTAAATTAATTTTAACATCACAGGCTACATAATTCTTAACACTGCCAGGCATTCGGTTACAGTCACTATCTGTAACTGTCAGGGGGTTTGGCAGATTAAAGAAAAAGGAAAAAAAAAACCAAAGCGAAACACACATGCACAATCCACCAGCAAAACAAAGCTTGTTGAAAACAGGCCTAATTCTGTCTGCTGCCAAAATTAATAATTATCTGAGCATGCTCACTGTATCAAGTGTGATCAGTGGCCTCGGTGTTGCAGGGAAGCATGTTAGAACTACGGACTCTCAGGTCCAGCCCAAATATGACTCATGAGACTCTAGCATAGCAAGTTTGCGGATGAATCTTGTGTTCATTATGTAATACTAAACAAAATATTGTTACTTTTGCTTGATAGTTATTTTGGTGCATCTTTAAGTGTTTAAAAGTAAAAGTGATTATTTCTTAATTCAAGATTAAACTACTTTTTTCTAATTATAAAAATACACATATATGTATGTATTGCTTATTTATGAATAAAAAATATTCATTAATTTATAAAGATCAGAGTAAAAATTTTATAATCTTTGAACTTGAAGATTATTTCCCTCTGACTCTTAATTCTTTTCATGTTTTCAAGATTATTTCTTTTTCTTTACATTACTCCATGTGTACAATACATACCGCAATGATTAGATTTTCCTTGGGGAGTTGGTATATGTATGAAACATTGTTTCTTTTTCCTTATCCTTCCTGTCTTTCCCCTTACCTCTCTCTCTCTGTCTGTCTGTCTGTCTGTCCATCTGTCTGTCTCTCTCTCTCTCTCTCTCTTTTGTATTTTAGGGAAGGGTCTACAGGGTGTTCAGGGTCTCACTACCAGATTGGACTCATAGCAATCCATGTACTTATAGCCTCCCAAGTGCTGGGATTACAGGCAAGTGCCAGCATGCCCAGTCTCAATTCTGTCTCACTGCTGCCTGGGGCGGGACCAGCATAGCAGGGCCAGGCATCAAACCCTCAGCCCCTGAGCCTACTTTCAGGTACTTAGTCTGCTGAGCTATTTGTTCGGCCCTTCCCCTCCCTTATCTCTAGGCCCCCTTTTCATTCAGATGATTTATGTTAGCAGTACACAGTGAATAACCAAAGGAATAACTTTTTATCACATGAATAAAACAAAATATAATTTAATCGTTAATTTGATATGCGCACATTAGGATATATCAAACCTTCATTCACGTGGGTCCAGTGAGGGTACGGTTTAACTTTTTAAAAATTGTAAGTGTATCTAAGAACTATTTTAAAGGAGTTTGTAAAGGAAACATTCGAGGCTCTAAACATGGTGGCTGAGGTGTGAGCCTTTAAACGTATACACGTCCTGTTCACAGGTCGATGCGCTCTGTAGTCTCCAGAATGCGGCCCTTGCTGATCACCAGCCTCCCTACCTCCTAAGGCTCTGCACGGTGCAGAGAGGTGTAGTGTAGTAAAAGCCAGTATCAGATGTCAAACATCTACAGGCATGTTAAAGGGTTATATTTCACATAGTGATAGTAATAAAAGCAGATATTCTAGCTGGCAAAATATATGGATATTATGTCGGCTTCTAGTACTACGGTCATCCACTAGGAAAATAATTATTGAATTTCTGATATAATTCAGGTATAAAAAATAAGATAAGTAAGCAGCTGCACTCTTAATTCACTGATAAGAGATATCTGCTAAAATAATATCTGTAAATATAATATCATGTATGCACCTTGTACAATACCAAAACATACGAAAACAGTTTGCAATGTATTAATTTATCGAATCTGTATTGTTAAGGTGTCTTGAAACTGTCTGATTGACATTTGTAGTTCAATAAAATAAAAAAATAAAAATTAAAAAAATGAAATAGATTAACATATTTTGCTGAAATATAAATGATCAAGAAATATGAACATCATTTTTATCTTAAATGATATATCATTTTCATGTACTTGTTAAAAATATAAAAGGATAAAGTAGAATGTATGAGGAAGTAAGGAATTAGACTTAAGTATAACAGAAAAGCTGAAGAAGATAGATTTTTAGTTCTGAAAATAGAACAAATCAAGAGACACAGGTAATGAAAGAAGAATCACAAGAAAGTTATTTCACGAAATTGACAAAGATAGGAGGTTAAATTAGTGCCACTATACTGAACTTTGTGTTGTTGGTTAAGGCACTTATTTACACTAATGTGCAGAAGCATTTTCCAGACTTGTATCTTCTGTAACTATCAAGAATGCCAGATCTGAGATGAATACACACTTTTCAGAAGATGAAATTAAAGAAGTGAATAAATATATGAAAAAATGTTCCACATCACTAGCCATCCATGAAATGCAAATAAAAATAACACTGAGATACCATCTCATTCTAGAAAGAATGGATATCATAAGGAAATCAGCCAACAACAAATGTTGGAGAGGTTGTGGGGAAAAGGGAGCACTTCTCTTCTGCTGGTGGGAATGTAGACTGGTACAAACATTGTGGAGATCAGTGTGGAGACTCCTGAAAATAGTAGGACTGGAAATCCCATTCAAGCAGGCTATTCCCCCTACTGGGAACTTTCCCAGAGGAAATGAAAACATTATATCATAGTGATATTTGTGTACCTATGTTTATAGCAGTAAAATTTGTGATAGGAAAATCTTGGAAACAACCAAGATGTCCATCACATGAGGAATGGTTGAAAAAAGATGTGGTATTTCTATATAATGGAGTATGACTCAGCTATGAAGAATGATAAGCTTGAAGCATTTGTATTGAGGTCGATGCCAGTTGAACATATACTCATAAGTGAAATAAACCACACACACATGTGCAAATATCATATAGTCTCCCTAGTACAAGAAGTCAAAAGAAGAAATACAAATAGAAATGTACAACAACTAAAAAGAATTTAGACAGATAGTATGGCGAACTGAACGGCATATGCTGCAGGGTACTAATCAGCTTTTCTTCTGGATGGTTAACAACCTAAGTTCACAAATCAGAGTTGGAGAAATAGAACAGCCACAAGGCCAGCCAACATTTTGGCTCTAGTCTTTCAAGGTCAGTGAAGACTCAGGACATAGGAGGACCTGTACTGTAACATCATGAAACTCAGTTGAACTCCAAATTTTCTGATCAAGGAGATTATGGAGCTACAGAGGAAAGTGACTGAAGATCTATAGTGTGCCTGGGGAGAGTCACATGGAGAGAAAACTTTCTCTCAGGCTCTCACAGAGAGCAAACTGGTCAAGCACTGGCAATGACTCATCCACATGGATTACACAGACAAAGGTTCTACAGAGTAAGGTACAGGATTACAAGATAATCCCTGAGGGGACTTCACTGACCTCATCAGATACAAAAGCTACATCTTTTGGTATATAGGTCTTACTCTATCTCGGTCTTAACCATCCAGCAGAAAAGTATGAATATGAGGTATATAATGTGGGGCCATAATAATAAGTTGAGCTGTAAATGGCTATAGTCAACAACTTCTTCAGATAACTCACTATTAATGTGGAATGCTAGACTGTGTTGGATTGTGTCTCCAAGTTCAGGTACCTAAATTGGTTTAATGATAGTGGAGTGCCCATCTTTGACAGGTCTAGCCAAAAAAAGGGGATACAAAAGAAGAACTGTTCTGTGTTTGTATAAACTGTACAGTTAGGATAAATATGCAGTGCTTCTGCATGATTCTATGAGAAGCAAGATTTGTACTAATAGTGGTTGGACAAGATATTATGTTGGCTTCTAGTACTATGGACAACCACTAGGAAGATAACAAGGTAGAAAGTATTAATTATTGAGTCTGTGATATAATTCAGCTATAAAAATAAGAAGTGAACAGCTACACTCTCTTAATTCACTGATAAGAGACATGTGCTATAATAATATCTGTAAGTATAATATCATATATGCACCTTGTACAACACCAAAACATTACGAAAACATTTTGCAAGGTATTAATTTATTGGATCTGTCCTGTTAGTTTGTCTTGAAACTGTCTTATTGCTATTTTTCTTCAATAAAAAAATAAAAAAAGAATAACAGATCCGTGAGAAGGTGGTCTCAATAGCTCAGTGCTGGCCAGCTCCATCAAAGCCTCTTCCTAACTACTTTCCTACTAGACGTACTGTCTCCTCTGTAGAGAAGAGCAGATTTGGACTAATGCCTCCCTTTTCTCCATGCCTTGGAAGAATTGATCCCACCCTCACCCTGCCACAGCACTCTGCGGTCTTGCATGTCCCTCTTTCAGCATTAGGGCCCAAAGTTTCAACAGTGGGAAATTTAGAGGTGATAAAGCCAGAAATTTGAGACCTGCACTATGGGTTTACCGCTTGCTTCTCTTGTGAGGGCTTTTATGTAACATGTTCAGACATGATTTTATGTATTATGGGTCCTTCTATAACAGCTATTGTGACTAGAAAGTATAATTTTTGAAAATGTTCTATAAACAATATATGAATCATACATGTAAAAATATTTAAAATTAAATTGATCACTTCTCTACATCCTCCAAGGACACTTTGAATTGAAACATATTATAGAAAGTCTTGCTTCTGTGCTTCGTTGTAATATACTCCTCCCTCTGTAGGTAACAGACTCTGACTGCTTCCAGTCACTTTTGAAAGTACAAGGGGACTAACTGAGGAGGATGTTTGAGGTTTGTGGGAAAAAATTACAATTACCTAAAACATGCATGTATTAATAAGAGATCTCAAATAATTTGAATATAAAATTTAACACTAATGTATATATAGTAGTGATTTAGGAATATAAATTAACCTCTTTATGCACAGTGATGTTTAAGAGACTCAGGAAAAATGGAAAACCATTAAACCAATATCATCTCATATATTTTGCCTTTAAAAAATGAGATTAAAGGGCCACATAAAAATGAAAGTGTTTTTATCTTTCCTCCTGTATACTGAGAGACTTAACTTCTCATGTGCTTCAGTGGCCTTAACATTTTAATCACTGCTCTGCGCTGTTCTCTCATCTCCCATGGTGACAAACCCCCCTCTGGTTCACCTCATAGGAGGCTAATGATGAAATCATACATATGAAAAGCTTACAGATATTTTCAGAAAGGCCTCTCATTTTCAGTTCTATACCCTTTGCACATCCATGCCATGTGAGTGATTGTTTTAATTTATGTTGCCTTGAGGGCACAGGCCCATGGGGAAAGTTGATAGAGCACATTTGCTTTCTACATGGGTTCTTCCTGGTGTAGGTCAAGCTCTGTGTGGGATGCCAACCCCACACCATCATGTGAGTGTAGCAGGAAGGAGGCCTGTAGGTCTCCTGGGGATGGATTTCATTTGCTGTCTTCCCAATCAACAGCATCCTTACTGGAATATCTTCTCCAAAAGCTCTTGTTCCCATTTCCCGTCTCACTGCTGCTGTGCCTGACCTGCTAGTGTTTAGGGTAGCAGCCCCTTGCCATGGCTCTCCTAGACTAATTCCCCAGATAAGAGGAGGTCACCTCACTGTGACAGGTGCCAGCAGTACCCACACCAAATTTCTTCCAGATTGGCTGCAGCCTTACCTTCCAGCTGTGCAATGAGGAAGAACAAATGTTGCCTCTTAGGGCTGTTTAGTTCAGCTACTGCACAATATTGCCTTAGAATCCTGTCCAATCACAGAGCCAAAGCAATTTTGGTCACTCAGTCTGCTGGTTTTGTGATCTGTTTTGTTTTGTCCTGTCCACTTTTGCTCCTTGGCCCTCCAAGGTTGATGGGGACCACGTGATTTAGAACCATTCCTAGTATTTCTGGTGAGGCCTGGTTATTTTGTGAGAAAGATGCTTCAAGACTCAGCCTGGTGTACTTTTTGGAAGCCCACAAAATACCTGGCATCTTGATAGCTACATCCGCAATTCAAATATTCTTTACCTTTTTTTTTTTTGCAGAAATTATGAGAGATGTTTAGAAGAATTTGTCCTCAAGCTTCTGCCTCAGTCCTGTAGACGAGTATTGACATTTGGAAAACTAAACACTCTTTCGTGTATTCTCTGTACTTCAGTGTTTCTAGAAGATTGCCTTTAATAGCATATGCTGCCTTTGCAGAATGCATCTAAAGGTTTGGGGACTCCTTGTTGCTAAGGAAAACCGCACTTGTGCTTTAAACATTGAAAACTCACTTGGAACTGCACACTTCTCAGACTCAACAGATCAACCTCTTAGGTGCAGTTTTTTGTACTATATGACTGCTTGGCTTAGTCCTTCATAACTCCTGAAAATGTTCTTTAATTTACTCAAGATGAGAAAAGCTCCTTTATCTCAATTTCTTGTTACTTCAGAAATATACCTGAAATGAATTTTTCTTCTATGTTGTTATGAAGATAGGTAAGTGTAAACAATTCCTTAGGAAGTCTCAGGTTGCTCAACAATAAAGAGCAGCTGTCAATGGTCATATATTCATAGAATCTTCGGAAGGGACATTTTGAAAGTAAAATACCTTTTTCTAATTCCTCTTGGCCTTTCATTCCAGCAGAACTTTCAGACGAATTAATAGGCTACATCTTATGTCCTGCAAATTGTCTGTGTTCTTTAGAGATGTGCCATGCAAATATAAGGTCACCCTGTAAGGAAACTTCTACTGAATTGGGTAATTACCTGAGGAACTGTGCAGATTAAAATATTTGTTGAGAATCTGAAATGATTAATATTCAATTCTGAATGAGAGTCTTCAGTTCCACTAGGCACAGAAAGGGTCATCAGACAATATTATTTTGTGCTGAGTTAAGCATGTTAAGAACCTAATCAGAGTCATTTTCCCACAGGATAAAATTAAAATAGTTTGCTTTAGACAGTAGCAAAGCATTTCCAAAAAGAGCTTTTATTTTTCTTTACAATTCTCAGTGGGGTTTTACTATGAGGAGCAGTGTACAGCCGCTTAACTAGCTCTTCAGTGTCATAAATGTAAGGTTACCTTGGGTTAATTTTCTTTTGTACCTACCGGATCTGCCAGCTTTTTTGTTCTCTCTTCTTAAAACTGACAGTGAGATGACTGATTACAGCCAACTGCCAGGCCACTCCTGGAATGCATGACCTTTTCGGGAATCCAGTTAGAAATGCAGAGGACATGAAGAAATCCCTGTAAATTAATAAAGAAGAGTTTAACACCCACTGACCAGTTGAACAAATCATCATCATGTTCAGTTGCTCCTAAAAATCATTTGCAATGGACATCCTTTCAATTAAAGAGAAAATTAACTACCTCACAAGAGCCAAGTTAAGAAGTGCAGAGCAATGAGCTGGGAAGGTCTTTACGGATGGTGTGGCCACCTGATGAGTGACAATTTCACATTTAATTACAATGGTGTATAATTTATAACTCTCCTTCCTTTCTTTCAAATTATGTCACATTGGGAGGGTGTCCAACTGAGCAAGTTACATGGGAAAGGCCTCCACCCAGGACAATCTTATCTCATCTCAGGGATACAGACACAGCATTACAGAGCACAGCACTGGCTTTTATTTTAAGTGACAGGAAATGGGTCTCACACGCTTTCTCACCTGTAACTCTGTACCCAAGTTACAGATCACAGGGCAGATCTTGGGCGTGCGTCTTACCATCTTTTCTTCCTACTCATCTGTATTCATCCATATTCAGAATCTTGGTGAAGTAGAATCAGAAGATAATGTAATATTATAAAAAAAAGTATTTTCAGGGATATAACTTGGAGGATTACATAGTATCTGTGAATTTTCCGAAGAGAAAGGGAGAGAAAGTGGCTAAAGTCACACAGCTATATCTCATCTTCTTCTCACTGTCATCAGAATATCAGGGAGTGTGATCAGTACATCTAGAAGAGCTTGACTACTTCTGACACTTAGGTTTAAACTGCGCTTTAACAAAAAGCAGTGCTTCCAGAAAGAGACCAGTGTGGATATTTGCTAAAAGCCTAGTAGCCTCTCTCTTTCTATTAATGACACTACATTATTATGTCTTGAACCCCATCAGAATCATTTTTATTCTTCAGACAGAAGAATGCACACCGTAATTTTGGAATCATAGTGAAAAAGCTAATTGTAGAAAGTTCGACATGTAACAGAGTGCGGTGGTGTGGGCCTAGGGCCAGCCAGTTGAAAGACGGAGGCAGAAGACTCGAAAACTATAGCCTAGGCTGGGCAACTGGTGACTTATCGAGCCATGATTCCAAAGTAAAAAGGTGTAAAACCGCCTGAGACATAGGTGAATACAGAGGCTCTTTGGTCAGGTCAATCTCTAGTACAGAAAAAAATCTGACATGTGTTTCTATTTTAAACATATGAACTTCTAAGGTTATAATTCAGTAAATGAACTTGAGTTTTAATTCAACTGAAAAAAAATGTGTATGTATTTTTGTTTTGAATGATTTCAACACAGTAGAACATACACTATTTTTTGTCTATTGTCCTTATGTCTCTGTATAAAGTCTTGTTCCTGTCTTTATCCAGAGTGAAATTTTGAAACACAGCATGGTGGCACATGCCTGCAACTCCAGCGCTGGGAGGCTGAGACAGGAGGATCAGTGTGAGTTCAAACTACATAGTGAGACCCTGTATTAACAAATAAAAAAGTAATAATAAAAGTAATAATAATAAAACAGTGAAACTTTGCATACATCTTATGAATTTTCAGATCCATTTTAGTCGAAAGACCTTTGGCAGTTAAGTATGAATTATAATCTCAATAATCAAACTTTTCTCTTTGCATAGTAACATTTGCATTTGTTTATAAATCGGACATGAGAAATCACTACTGCATATTATGCATCTCCAATGGTGTTTTTAACACCTACTTTTGTGATGTGAGATTCCTTTGTTTCTAGTTTATCATTTTAATTTTATGATATTCTGGACCAACTCAGGCAGCATATCACAACAGATCATCCTTTTAATCTTGTAGTTAGGAAAAACTTACTACCAACACAAAGTAAATCAACACATGGAGGGAAAGGTTTCCACTGAAACCCAATAAACTCAGAAAGGAATTTTTATGATCTCATTACCATTTTTAATAAGGTCTGAGCATTGATAAAATAAATGCTGTAATAAAAATAGAAAACTGTAAAGGAAATGGTTGTTGAATATTAATTTCTCCCAACAAAACCCTCAAAATATGATGTTTGAAAATTATCAAATCTCAAGAGAGACATAGAATGGAAAATATGGTAAGAATTGAGCACACAATTTTTTTAATTAGATGGGGAAACAGAGTTTTTTTTGAGGAACCAGTGGATAATATAAAAGAGATAAATTATAAATTATATGAATATACATGAAAACAAGTAATATTAAAGTAAAAGGTACAAATAAAATACTAGAATAGTTGTAAAGAAGTCCCAAATCAGAAATAATAACATTAAACTGTTCTGAAGAATGATTTGAATCTTGTTTTAAAAACAACTTTTCAAAGATTATTCTTTCCATGCTCATTTACATATGCATATCATTTACATATTAATTCATTTATTAAGAAATAATGCTACAGATAACTAAGTGTATTGAATTTTGCAAAGGGTAGCTCTTGCCTTTCAAGATACTTATTCTAAGATGGTTATCTTTGGAATTTGTACGTAATTCATTAAGTTCATTTTGCCCTGTAATTCTTCACCATACCCCAAGCAATATTTCCTTTGTACTGCAAAATACGTATGAGAATTGGTATTGTGCATATAAGAAATAGTTTTTAAGTGACAGAATTTTATCTATATTGTTCTGATAACAACATTATACCTTATTTTATAAACCATTTCTTTGTTTAACATATTTATTTTTGTCTGAAATAAATTTACATTAGCAAATATTGCAATTTTATCAAAGTATGTTTACCCAATATTGTGATACTGATATGTTTTAGCATTTATCATTTAGATTATGTGCAGTTTAGAATTGCATCTAATAGCCTATATGTGCTCTAGTTACAGCTTTATTATATTTTCCTGAAATTTTCTGATTTATATGCTTCTATTTTCTCAAGAATTGAAATATTTCAAGAACAGGCATTGTGCTACTTTTTCCCTTAATAAGGTTTCTGGTGCTTAGTAATCAATGGCAGTACATGTCACCTGTGGGTGGTGGCTACCTGCCTTTATTCTCTGAGTCTAACCTATGTTAATATACGTCGTACAGAGGACAATTCATTTTGAGGTAAACATTTTCATATGCCATCACCAATATCCTTGCTTGGCTTGGTGGCACACCCCTGTGAACCCAGCACTTTCCAGGCTGAGGCAGGAAAATCTTTGCATATTTGAGAACAGCTTGGGCTACAAAGTGAGGTCAAGGCCAGCCTAAACTGCATAGTGAGTCCCTGTCTCAAAAAGTTAAAAAAAAAAATATATATATATATATATATGAATTACAGTTAAAAATAGCTCTAGAAGTGCTTGAAAAATTGATAAGCATATTTTATCTAACCTATATTTTAATTATCAAAGCACTTGTCATCCTATTTTGTGATTTTTTTTTTTTTTTTTTTTGGTGGAACCAGGATTGAACTCAGGCCCTTGTGCTTGTCAGCAAAACACTTATTCTACCGAGCCATCTCCCTGGCCCCTCCATTTTATGATTTTTTAAGCCCTAGGATACAAGATTTTCTCTTTGGGATTATAAATGATCCTTTTAAAGAGGTCATTACTACAGATTGGGGTAGAATTATAAGCAATTTAAGATAATGTGGACTATTGCATATTTTAGAGAAAGGTAATATTGAAATATTACAGGATATGGTGACAGCTGTCAGTGGAACTAACATATTTCAGTGGCGGCATTCCTTAAAGGAGGTCAGGTTGATTAAAGCTGAAGGCAGGAATGGGAGTAGGGTTCCCACAGGTACAAGAATCCTTTGGGATTATCTTGAGTTCCAAGAGCATAATGCATTGAAATAAATTTTAGCAATTACTAGTTTATAAATAAATTGATGAGTCACGAGTTCAATAACTTGCAATTTGTTGTATATTAATAGTTATTGAGGAAAGAGATTCAAATGATTAATAAGTGGGAATTTGTCACCATATCACGAACCTGCCTAGATAGAACTAGCAAACAAATACTGTATAAGTTCTCAGTAAAATGCTGAGTTCAGAACTAGCTTTTCTGCATGTAATTGTGATGGTTTTTTGAGTATTACTTGCTTCATATAGCCTCTATTTTTGAATAGAAATGTTGATACGATCTACTTGCAGAAATGCAGGACTATACATTAACATTTGAAGGAATTTCAATCTGTGCTTGGTTTTAACTCTTTTAACAAAATTCTATTATGGTAAAATTTGAGCAAACAAAATATGTGGTTATCACTGGAAAAATCTATTTTAAAAATGAGATTAAAATGTGAGGTCTAAATGGAGCCACAATGTACTCACTCATGCTGGTAATATCATAAAATCATGATGCGTGGTTAGACTATAATTTGTAGAAGTTGTAATTTGTAGACATTGTAGAAGTTCTAATTTTCTGTAGGAGAAACACACTGTTCTAATCCTTTTGTGTATTCTCCAAGCCTACTGAATTCTAAAATCATGTGCTATTTTCTTAAAAATTGTCTGTACTCACTCTTTCTTTATAAAGTAAGGAGGCTAAATTTCAGAGTTATGCTGAGCTAATGAATAATTACATAATGTGATTATGTTCATGTATGCAATAAATTTTTGCATTTTTTTGTTCAGTGAATCTGTATTTATTAGTTTATCCTGGAAAACTTTAGAAAGGTAGAAGGGAAGTTTTCCTTTGCCTTTAAGTTTTCTATAAGAACCTACTTTAAAAATGTTCAAATGAGCTTATAGGAATGCCATGTTAACATTAATCAAAGGAAAGTTAGACTATGTATATTAATTTCAGGTAAACCAGATTTTAAACAAGGAAAATAATTAGCTATGTGGAGGATGTCACATGATAAAGTGATCAGCTCTGAGAGAAGATGTAAAAATCCTTAACATGTGTATACAAACTCATTAATACAAACATTTTAACATTTCTTTAACACTAATTGCTAGATCAAGTAAAAAAAAATCAATAAAGATTGAGTTTACTTGAATAACAGTGCCAAACATCTAAATCTAGTAAATATTTATAGATCAATGAGAGCAGAATATACTTCTTGAGATTACATGACATGTTCAGCAAAATAGATCACATTCTTGTCCACAAAAATATTATATTAAATTGAACGGTAAAGAACTTATGCAAAGAATGATCTCAGAGAGTAGTAAAATTGAACTGAAAACCAGTATCAAAAAGATAGCTGAAAAACCACAAGTATTTGAAGATTAAATATATTTTAAAATCACATCTTGATAAAAGAAGTCTCAGTGCAAATTTTTAAAAATTCTTGAATTAAATAATATGAAAATACCCCTCATCAAATTGTGTAGAAAGTAATAAATAATAACAATATTTAGAGAGAAATTTATACCATTAAATTTATATATAAAAGCAGGTAATAATAGTAATCTAAACTTCTGTATGAGGAAAAGAGAGCAAGAGGGAGTAATTTAAACATAAATAAACAGCAGTAATTATTTGAAATTACTTTAAATAATGAAAGTTATACAGAAGTAAAAATAATAAAACATTGTTTTCAAAAGAGATTGACAAAATCGATTAGCTTTTATGCACTTTAGGCAAGAATAAAAGAGAAAAGATGCAAATGGCCAATACCAGAAGAGAAAGAATGGTTATCCAATTGATAGCGAAAGGGTAATGAAGGAAAGCTATTAACAACTATAGAAATATCATTCTACCTAATTTGACAACTTAAATGAAGTACAGAAATTGTTCAAAAGAGCCAAACTAAAAATCACAAAGGCAAATAGCCAATCCTTTTCTGTGTCAGTTGCAATAATTGAATTAATAATTAGCAACTTTCCAAGAATTGAAATCACAAGACTCAGCCATCACTGGCAAATGCCTCTGGATTTCATGAAAGCATAGTAGTTCTACATAACTTATTTCAATAAACAGAAACAGAGAGATGATACAACCTCAGACAACAGCGTTGCCTTAATATCAAACATAATAAAAATATTATAGGAAAGGAAAACTCAGAATGATATCTTCTTTTAAAATAGACACAAAAATTCTTAACACAGTATGAGCAAATTGAATCCAACCATGCATAAATGAATTATAACCATGACCATGTGAGATGCATCCCCCCTATGGAAGGCTGGTTCAAGATTAGAAAGTGAAATAATGTAATCCATCATATCAACAACATGAAGAAGAAAAATTGTACAGTCATGTCAATTGACACAGAAAATTCACTTGACAAAGAAATGCCCGTTGATGAACACCAAGCAAACTACGAATGCTCTCAAATAGGTAAAGAGCATGTACAAAAAGTTCTTCTGCTGACCTAAGGGGGGAAACCCAGAAACTTTCCTGCTACAACTGGAGAAAACACAAGGCTCTCCCACTTATCTTTGCTTATTCAATATTGTTCTGTGCAATAAGGTATAGAAAATAATTAGTATGCAGATTAAGAAGGAGAAATAAAATTTTGATTAACAATACTTTTGGAATTCATAAGAGAACAAACATAGCAAGGCTTTCATGTCCCCAAGGTTAATCCAGAATATTCATTGTCTTCCTATATGCAACCAAGAAATAATTGGAATATGAAATTTAAAAAACACTTTTTATGTTAATATTCCCTAAAAATACAATACCTAGGAATGAGGTTAACAAAGTATTTCAGCATGCAATGTGGAAATGTTCAAAAACTATAAAACTGTTTGAAAGAAATCATAACATTTCATAACATTTCAATAACATTTCAATAATCCACGTTCATGGATTAGGTGAAATATTATTAAAATGTTCTTTCCAATTTCATCTACATGAAAGGTTTAATGTGATCTTTATATGAATCCCAGGAAGTACGTTGTATGCACTGATGAACTTCATTAAAACATATCCAGAAAGGCTAATGATCTAGAGGAGGTTAGATAATAGTGAAGCGCATAAAGCTTGGGTGCTAACATTTTCCTCTTTCAAATTTACTGCACAGCAGCCAGCAGTCCTCAGAACATGGTACAGGTTTATCATGTCTGTTCTGAACATTCAAACTCTGAAATCATCCAAAGTTCAAATCTTCTTGAGGACTGACATACTGTAAGTAGAAAGTCCACACTTTGAAACTTAGTTTCAGGAACAAAATTTTCATATACTATGTAAAACTAACTTCAGGATGTGTGCATGAGAAAGAAATGAAACATAAATTATTTTCATGTCTAGACTTGAGTCTTATCCTTAAGAAAACTCATTATGCATACACAAAACCAGAAACATGCCAAAATCTGCAACACTTTTGGTCTCAAGCATTTCAGGTAAGGAATTGTCAACCTGTTCCAGAGGAATAAAATGAGTAAATAAATAAGCATACTGCTCACTGGAATACATGGAGCCCCCAAATATACTTAATTATCCTTTGATTAAGAGCAAAGGCAACTCAAGGCAGAGAGGTAGCTTTTAAATAACTGTGGCAGGAGTGGTTGTACATATGTTTAAACACCAATTCTGCACATAATTTTTTCAACTTTAGTAAAACACCTCAAATTGGTTCATATGCATAAATGTAATCTTATAAAAACTGTGAAACTGGAAAACTTTTAGAAGACAACATAAGAAAATCTAGATACTTTCTATTTGGATGTGAGGTTTTAGATATAGTACCACAAGTGCAATCTATGAAAAAAAGGTATCTCTTTTAATAATTAAAACATCTTTCTTATGTGAGACACTTTTTTGTTTGTTTTTATGAGACAAGGTCTCACTATGTATTTTAGGCTGGCTCTGAACTCAGTATGTAGCCTAGGCTGGCATCAAATTTGAGGTGATCCTCCTACCTCAGCCTCCTGAGTACTACGATTATAGGCATGTGTATCATACCCACCTAAAAACCATTTTAAGAAAATAAAAGCAAGATATATACTGGAGAATATAAAGTCTGAATCTGGGACTTGTATTCAAAATATGCAAGGAATTCTTAAAGTCAACACTAATGAAAGCAACACTAATTATAAAAGTGGTTAAGGGCCAGCCAGATAGTTCAGCAGACACCTGCTTAGGCAGACACAGGAACCTGATTTGATCCACAGTGTGTCATGCAAATCCTGTCCCTGGGACATGCTGAGATGATGGGTGACTGAGGCTTGTCATGGTGGCACACTTGTAATCACAGTTCTTGGGAGGCTGAAAACAGGAGGATCACTATGAGTCTACTCTGTGTAGTGAGACCCTGTAGACACTACGCTAAGTACATGAAGAAAAAATATAAAATAAAAATGGGTTAAATATTTTAAGAGAAATCTAATAAAAGGATAAAACAATATCAAAAATAATGAAATGAGGTGAATATTATTTGTCCTTCTTTAAGGAATTGTGAATTAAAATGATAATGAAATATCCCTCCATCATTTAGGCTACTAGAAGTTCAGGGTAAAAAAAATAAGAAAATCAAATACTTCTGAAGTTGTGAAGCACAAAGAATATTCACTCATTGAAGGTGGAAATGTAAGAATGGTGCATCTACTGTGGAAGACAGTTTGGCAATTTCGTACGAACCTAAATATCCTTTCCCTTCTGTGCTTCCCTTTGCACTTTCACCATAGAAGGCCTTCTACTGTGCTATGGCAGAGTGGCAAGGTCCCTCCCATAGTGCTTGCGCTCACTCTCAGACTCCTCAGACTCCAGAAGGAGGAGCCAATGGATTTCTGCTCTTTGTGAATCACGCTGTTATAGCAACATGAAACTGGCTAAGAAACCTAATGCAATGTTCAGCGTTGTTAATATGTATTTCTCAGAAAAAGTACTCTATAAATCATGAAATTTTGTAAAATCCTCTGGAGCATATTTGCAATAAAATGAGCATGTTCGCAGAAAAAAAAACTACAAAGTTAATACAAAAAAGAAGAGATTATACATGAATACAAACCATAAAAAGAACTTAGAAATAAAGACAGTTTTAAAGCTAAATTATGTTTGTATCTGAAAAAAAGTATTCTTCATGTTATTTAGCTAATTCAGAATACAAGAATATGAAAAGTGCCTTAATTCATATTAACATATTTAGATAGTTGAATATCAAGTTGTGATATATTTGAGTAAAACAATACAATTGAACAACTACTTTCATAAATGATTATGGAACAAGCAAAGAGTGTATTAAGAAGTTAATTTGTACACAAAATTCCATTATTACACTGCAACTATTTCTCCACTATGAAGAATATGTATGAAAGAAAAAATATAGTTTATCAATAGGTGCTGAGAAGACACTGGTGAAATTTATCAATTATTTCTAATTAAAATTCTAGAAAATTAAACAAACAATAAAGATCTTAAAGAAAAATTAAGAACAAATATTTATTTATGTATTTATTTATTTGCTACAAGGTCTTGCTCCAGTTTGGTCTTGTAGTGATCCTCCTGTCTCAGCCTTCCCAGCTCTGGGATTATAGGCTTGTGCTATAACACCCAATTCGGGGGCTGGTATGGTGCCTGGTACCAGGGATTGAATGCTTCTCCTTGTGCTTCCCAAGCAGGTGTTTAGACCTCTGACCTATCACCACAGCCCAGGAACAAATATTTTTAATTATGAAATTCTAAGCTCAGGTTCTGGTGGAATCACTGCTGAATTCTGCAAGAAATTTAGAGAAAAATCTAATACCACTACTTGTCAAACTCTAATGAAATTGACAGGGAAGGAAATTCATTCCTAGAAACAAGTATTACTCTGATTCCAAAATCAGAAATTAATAATTCTAACCAAAACAAGAATACTACAAGCCAATTTTCCTAATGAACATAGATGCAAAAATTGCAAACAGAATGCAACACATCATCAAGAAAATTGTACATCATGGCTAAGAAGGATTCATCTAGGGGATGTGGCATGCTTCAGCACACACAAATCAATAAATGTAATACACCATATTACCAGAACCAAAGACAGAAATCACATGATCATCTCCATAGGTGCAGAAAAAGCGTTTTAGAAAGTCCAACACACATTCTTGATTAAAACCCTTAGAGAAAACTGCAATAGATGGTCTTTGTGTGAATTTGATAAAGCTTATCTATGAAAAACCAACAACCAACATCATACAGACTATCAAAAAATAAGACCTTTTGTTCTAAAATTAGGAACAAGACAAGGATGTCCATCACTCCGATTTGCAGTAGTTCTTGAAAGAACAATTAAACAAGAGAAAGAAAAAAAAGGAGTAAGAATAGGAAAGGAAAGACTTGTAGACCTCATAGCCAAATTCAGCAGTGCAGCTGGATACAAACTCAAATATTAGTAGCATTCCTATACTCAAATCACAAATTAACCGAGAGAAAAAATAAATAAAGAAACCTTTCATAATAGCATCAGAAAAATTAAATGCTCAGGAATGATTTAACAAAGGAAGTAAAAGATCTTTACTTTGACAACTATAGTTTTATCAAAAAGGAGATCAAGGCTGGGTAGATGGCTCAGGGGAATAAGCACTTCCCTGGCAAGCACAAGGGCCTGAGTTCAATCCCCAGCTCTGCCAAAAAAGAAAAAGAAAAGGGAGCTCAAATAGGATAAAATAAAATAAAACTATGTTTTGCCCTTAAGTAGGAAGACAAATACAGTAAAAATGGCCATATTTCCAAAATTATTATGCAGATTTAACACATTCCTAATCAAATTATTATCAACATACTTCACAGAACTAGATAAAACAATTGTAAAATTTATTTGGAACCAGAAAATATCTGGAATAAAAAAAAAACAAAAACAAAAACAATTCTGGACAGCAGAGGCAATGCAAGGAGCATTATAATTCCAACTCAAAATTATAATACAGAGGTACTGTGTTAAACTGCATAGTGCTACAAAAAAGAAAAACAAAACAGACCTGAGCATCAGGGTAATAAATGAGAAAATACTGAAACAGCTCCAAAACACCAAAGACAAAGATATTTTGTCTTTGACAAAGAGGCCAAACGCATTCACTAGAGGTAGATAGTCCCTTCAATAAATTATGCTAGAAAAACTGGCTTATTACATGTCAAATGCTAAAACTAGACCCATGTCTCCAAACATGTATTTAAATAAAATGGATCAAAGATCTAAATATTAAAACAGAAACACTGAATCTTCTGGGGGAGAAAATAGAAAGATTGAAGAGAAAGAAAGTTCATAAACAAAATGAAACTTCATGGCAAATAGTTCAAAGAATGAATAAGTGGGATCTTATCTTTTCTGGTTCCAAGAAAAGAAATCATAATGAGTAAAAACAAATTGGGAAAAAGTTTAGCCAACAGTCCTTAAGACAAAGTACTTCTATCTAGAAAACACAAATAATTTTTAAAAATCAAGCCCCCCAAATACAGACCCAATAAAAAAAATTGGACATTTGAGATGAATCTACAGATGAAGAAATATGAATGGTAAATAAATGTATGAAAAAATGTTCAACATCATTGGTCATTTGAGAAATGTAAATTTAAACAACACTGATATTCCATCGCACCTCATGAAGAATAGCTATCATCAAGAAATCAACCAGTAACAAATATTGGAGGGGCTATGGGAGAAAAGGAACACTTTTCTACTGTTGGTGAGGGTGTAGACTGGTAAAAGCACTAAGGAATCAGGGTGAAGATCCCTTAAATAGCTATTATTAGAGATTTCAATCAGCCCAGCTATTCCTCTACTCGGTGCTTTTCCAGAAGGACTTAAAACACCACAGCGATATATGTGCACCCACGTTTATGGCAGTGTGATTTATTATAGCTAAATCTTGGAAACAATTTAAGTGCCCATCAACTGAGGAATGGATAGAATGATGTGATACTTATATACAATGCAGTATTACTAGCTACAAAAAGTAAACTTGAAGTTTTTATAGGTAAACAGATACAACTAGAGGCTGTACTCATAAGTAAAATAAATTAGATCCATGTGTATAAAAATTATATTGTGTCTCTAGTGTAAGAACCTGAGAAAATAAATAGGATCAGAAAGGTACAATGAATATTGTAAAAGGGAAAGAAACTGTTCCAAGGGAGGGATCAACTGAGATGAGCGAAAGAAGGAAAAAAAAAGAAGGAAGGAAAAAAGAAACACATGCATATATATATATATATATATATATATATATATATATATATATATATATATATATATATGTATACACACACACACACACACACACACACACACACACATATATATATATATATATATATATATATATATATATATATATATATATGTATATACGATAGCTTGGATAGTTGTACTGATGATTTCTGTTGATTATTGAAAAGCAATTAATGCTTAACTATTTTCTCTCCTTTTTAATTATTTATAATTTCTTGACCAGTCTTATGGGTTTATATCTGTTAATCTGAACAACTAATTTAAAGACAACAAATATGCAATACAACAGCCATTGTTGAATTCATTTTGTTTAGGGAAATTCTGTATCATTTCTAATGTTCTTTTTTAACTATTTGTATTCTTTTTAAAAATAAAAAAATTAAAATAAGTATAATCACTAAATCATCTGGAAGAGAGGACAGAGGTCATAAAGACATGTGCTGGGAAAGACTTCATGAACAAAACCCTGATCTCACAAAAACTACTATAAAAAAATCAACCACTGGGATATCATCTTATTAAAATGCTTTTAAATCATAAAAGAAATTACAAGCAGAGTGAAAAGGTAGCCCACAAAGTGGGGGAAATGCTTTCAAATTGTTTCTCAGACAAAAACTAGTATCTAGAATATACAAAAAAATTAAATAATCTGATTCCTAAATTTAAAATCCCATTCTAAAAATGGAAATCTGAGATGTGTGCATACTTCTCAGGTAAAGAAACACAAACAGCAAATAAAAACATAAAAAAGTGTTGAACATCACTGGTCATTGATGACATGTGAGTTAAAACAATGCTGAGATTCCATTTCACTCCAGAAAGAACATCTTCTATCAAGAATCACCTGGTAATGAATGCACGTAGGGTTATGGGAAAAACAAACACTTCAGTCCTTTTCGTGGGAGAGTAGACTGGTGCAACCACTGTGGAAATCAGTGTGGAGATTCCTGAAAACTCCAGAGTAGAGGTTAGATTTGACCCAGCTATTTCCCTTCTTGTATATTCTCAAAAAAATTTAAAAGCATCATATCACAGTGATATATGTACACCCATGTTTATAATGGCAAAGTCTGTAGTAGCCACATCTTGGAAATAGCCCAAAAGCCCATCAATAGAGGAATGGATAAAGAAGATGTAATTTTGTGTACTCAGTAGTGTACTACTCAGTCATAAACAATGACAAACTTGAGACATTTCTGGATAAATTGATGGACTTTGAGTCTAAACTTTTACATGAAATAAATCAGATACAATGTGTAAATATCACACTGTCTCTTTGGTGTGAGAAACTGGAAGTATAAGTAAGAACCAAAGTGTGTACTAGATAGTGTGAAATAGGAAGAAAATGTTCAAACGGGAAGGGGAACTAGGGAGTGAAGAGGGGAAAAGAAAAGATGGGAAAGAATTAGGAAAGAATAAAAGGGAAACAAAGCTTTTATAAATAAATCCAGAAATATAAATCAAAGGGAGGGGAGGGGAACAGGAATAACAGAAGAATCAGTATATCATATACAGGTACAAATTGCCTATGATAAATGTGATCTATATATCTATATATCTATATATTTAATCAATAAAATTAATTTTCTGTATATGGATGGATTTCTGAACATCTATGTAAATATATGTAAGTGTTCATTCCTATTCTTTTAACTTTTTTTTCTTCATGTTCTGTACGGACTTAGTTTAGTATCTCCATCTTTGATGGAAAACACATGTTCCAGTTTATGCCTATGATGTCTGATATCTAGACTAATAGTGTGGGTAAATTGAACTGCATATGTTGCAGGGTAATATTAAACTTCTCTTCTGGAGGGTTAATAACCTAAGTTTGCAAATTAAAAATTGGAGAAAAAGAAAGGCTGCAAGGTCAGCCAACATTTTGGCTCTAGCCTTTCAAGGTCAGTGAAGACTCAGGACATAAGAGAACCTGTACTGTAACATCATGGAACTCAGTTGTGCCCCAAATTCTCTGATCAAGGAGATTATTGGGCCATAGAAGAATGCAATTGATGATTTATAGTGTGCCTAAGGAGAGTCACATGGAGAGAAAACTTTCTCTCAGGCTTCCACAAGAGAGCAAATTGGTCAAGCAATGGCTGTGACTCATCCACAAGGCTAACACTGACAAGGGATCTACAGAAAGTGGAACAGGATAAACACTGAGGGTACTTGAAAGACCTTATCGGATACAAAAGTTACATTTTTTGTCATATAGGTCTTGCTTTAACTAGGTCTTAACCATCCAACAGAAAAGTATAAAAATGGAGGTATAATGAGCTGTGAATGGTTCAAGTCAACAAAGTCTATAAAACCCACTTGTATTATGGATTGCTGATCTGTGTTGGATTGTTTTATTTAAAAAAATATATATATTTGTATATATATAATTAGCCATACATATTTTGAAAGTCTGTAACGTATGTATTGTTGTATGTTACCCTGTTTATGTCATTTGTTCTCTTTGTTTTTGCTTCTACTTTTCACTCTTCAAGTTAAAATACAAATAAATAAATTAAAATTTAAAAAAAAGAGTGAAAAAAGTCATTTTGTGAGAATAACAGTACAGGAGGTATAATAAAAGATTCTGGTCTTACTAAAAGAAAATAAAATAAAGTTAAAAAATACTCCTCCTTGGTAAAAGACATTTATCCATTGTTCTTTCCATTTTTTGAGGAAGTTCTGTTCATTGAGTTTTCCGTTTTCCTGTCATAGCTGTTGAGATGTCCTGAAATGATTTCAAAGTTTCAGCTTTTATGGTCGTTGTGACTTTGGGGAAGAGCCAGGAGTCGCAGGAGTCAGACATGGAGAATGAGGTGGCTCAGGACATGCTGCTGTTTTTATTCGATGGAAATTACCATAAGTGATTGACCAACATGATCAAAACATTTTAAAATTTATTACTGTAACATATATATTTCCTTTCATTTCTCAAAATACTCTGACTCATTCTTTTATCACATTATTCTTGGTAAAGTATCTTTTATTGTAGTAATTTTTAAAAAATCAAAGCATTCACTGTAGCTTTCAATTTCCTCTTGTATATTTAAACCTTTTTAAGTACTTACAAAAATATATGTAACTGAAATATATTTTAAATTTGAACATCTAAGTTGCCATAACAATAAAGAATAATCTGAGAAGTATAGTGAGGACCCTCTACAAAGTATTATAACTTATTCTACATCTGCTTTATTCCAAACACTGTATTGGAATAAAAATGACTTCCTTTGTTACATGCAGTAATTCTTAGGAATGAACTTAGGGAATTATCTGGATTTGGTAGATATAAATGATTTCCTGATGAAACAGTATCAGACTGTGTGTCCACAACAAACAGAAAGCAAGAATACATAAAATGTAGACAGGTAACACTAAAGGAACATGGATTTCCTCAAATTAAACAAATATCTATATTAAAAATGGAAGAGAAAATAAAAAGGAGACATAGGTAAAGTGATAAGATTGTTTGGTTGCACCAGAAATAGTATGGTTAACAGTTCTACTCTTTCACAGGGCAGGGGCCCAAGGGACCTTTTAGGCAAAGTGACTCAAGTGAGGATCACTGCCTGAAGTACATAGCTGGAACACGAGCTGAAAAAGTTGGAAGTGGACTTTTGTTAAATTGTGTGATAAGGGGAATAGAAAAAACACACATCTGGATGTCACGGACCAGAGGGAGAGAGAGGACTGCAAGCTGACATGCCGAGCGTGTCTGAGGTCAATTCAGTAGCAGCGCAGAAAGGAACTGACGTGCGTGCAGGTCCCATGCACCTGGGGAGAGAGAACTGCCTAAACTAGCACTGCCAATGAAACTTCCAAAGTGGGGAAAACATTAAAAATTATTTCAAATAAGATTTTTTAAGGTAGTGAAAGAAAACGTAATTCACAGGGAAATAAAAGAAATATTATGAAACCAATGGAAAACTAATCAAAAAATCATTATTGTTCAATGAGAGAAGATTATTTTAGAAATATTGAATTTAAAACTTGACTTTTGAAGAAAAATCCTCAGTATATGAGCAATGCTTAAAGCGGCACATATTGATAACAAGATCGTTTAAGGTGACTACCACAGACCGAGCAATTCCTCTACTGATTATGTACCCAAGGGAAATGGAAACAATACATTGAAGAGATGAATACATTCCTGTGTTCACTGTACCTGCATGAATTTAATCTTTCTCAGTTTCTTTCTCTCATTGCTAGGACAAAATACCAGACATCCATAACTAAGGAAGGAAAGGTGAAGGGCTGGCTAAATAGCTCAGTGGATTAAAGTGCCTGCAGACAGGCACAGGGCCCAGGAGCTTCAGCCTTTGGGCCTGCCGTACTGGCCTGGGGTACACGGAGACAGCAATTGAGACTGGGTGTGGTGGCACATGCCTGTAATCCTGGCACTTGGGAGGCCGTAAATGAGAGAATCACTATCAGTCCAGTCTAGTGGTGAGACCCTGAACAAGCTGTAGCCACTTCCCTAAAAAAAAA
>PVKA01021193.1:0-39058 GCA_004027165.1 Ctenomys sociabilis | reverse complement strand
AGTTATTCAAAGAAATTGTCGACCATATCCATTTACATCTCAGCTTAATATTATGGGCTCACGATGTATACTTCATTTTTATACTTTTATACTTTTCTGCTGGATGGTTAAGACCTAGGTAGATCAAAACTTATATACCAACACATGAACTTTATATTTCCTATGTGGTCATTGAAGTCTTCTCAGGGTTTATCTTGTATGTTATTATTATTATTATTATTTATTATTATTTGGCAGACCTGGGGATTAAACTCAGGCTGTTGTGCTTACCAGCAAGCATTTATACTGAGCTATCTCCCTGGCTCTGCAACATATTAAATTAGTAAAGATAATCTTTAAGAGTTAATAAGGCAGTATTGACACATTATTAATGAAAGTCCATACATTGCTCAGGTTTCCTTAGACTCGCCTGCTCGCTTGCTTTGGGTCTAGGATCCTATCTGGGACACTACATTATACTTAGTTGTTATGTTTCCTTTGACTTCTCTTGGCTGTAATAATTGCTTAGATTTTTCTTGTTTTGGTGACCCTGATGGTTTTAAGGGGTGGTGATTGAGTATTTTGAAGAATATCCTTCAGTTGAAGTTGGTCTGACATGCTTTCCTCCTAATTAGACTGGGGTAATGTGTTTGGGGAGGAGGACTATGACTGCGGTCAACATGTTGGATCAGTTATGCAGGCTCCACACGACTTGATCATGACTGAGGTCAACCTCCTTACCTGGTAGAGGGTGGACATAACAGGGTTATCCAATAGAAAGTCACTAAAAATCACTTTTTTGTTATATGATACAGAAAATTATGGTAACTCTTCCGTAGGACTTGGAAAATGTTAACAAGTCACTGCGTCCAACAATATCTCTCTGGGACTGTGTGGGTCCTCGTTTGCTTTGGCTATGTTCTTCATTACTTCTTATGCACTTCACTAGCTGCTGACAGACCCTGGGCACTAGGTACCTCTGATCCTTGATTTTCTTATTCTCATCTCTCTTTTTGCTTCTTCATTTGGCTGTCATCACCTTCTGTGCCCCTTTACAACTGGGACACCAAGGACTCCCCTGATGCCTACTTCACTTTCTCCTTCTCTCTTCTCTCCCTTGCCAATGTCACTTCCTGCCCCAGGGTGCAGTCACAACGACAAGAACTTTTCCCTTTTCCCTGGTTTGATCCTTAACACAATGCTATGAGATAGGTGAGATTATTTCCATTTTGTAGATGATGAAATAGGTGTTCAGAAGTTCTCGTAAGTCAGGTTTTCAGACTACAAAGCCAATGCGCTAATGCCACAGCACCATTCTTGTCTTTCTAAACTCTCAGTAATCCTCTGAGGTTAAGTGGCTTACCCAAGATTACCCAGCAAGTAATGTTGGTGCAGGATACAGATCTTGCTGTTCTACAGTTCGAAGCCCACACTGGCTTGCCTTCCGGAACACTGCAATGTATAAATTAGCCTGATGGATGTTACTTCTTTGGTTTGTTCTGAATGAGTAAAGATAAAAGCATGGACCCCTGTACAGCCTCACTGTCTCTGGGCAAGCATGTTCAGAATCCAGCTTTGGCACTCACGAGCGTTTGTCTTGAGGACACATTTAATAAACATTGCCCCTGTAGATATGGGAGCTGTAGATCTTGGCCTGGTGGCTAAAATTTGCAAGGCTAGGTAGATGGAAAGATGAGAAAGATAAACAAGCAGTGAGGAACACTGAGCCTGCCATAGGTGACAAATGTCCCAGTATGTGAGTCTCAAGTGTCTGTGTGTGTGTTTGTGAATGCTGGTCTAAGGTGCTGATGTGAATACTTGAGAGAAATGCTGATTGGTATGTTGTCTGGAACCTGATGTGTGGGGATAGTGAATGCTGCAGCCTGAAGCTGATAGGAGATGGTTCCGCCTTGTCTTTATTTTTCTTAGCATGGCAGTGGATATAGGTGACTAAGTAAGAGGGAGAATGAATGATGATAGTGTCTTAGACTTGGTGGTACCAGAGAGACAGAGAGGGAAACAAAAGAAATGGCTTCAAGACACTGAATGGGAAGGTGAAGGTGTGGAGGTTGCCGAGGATTTGGGTGGGAGGTATCATTTGTTGAGAAAGCAAACATTGGAAGAAGACTATATGTGGTTGGGCTGTAATCGGGAGCCTGCAATTATGTTTTCTTCAAACATCAACTGGAAATTTCAAGTGTAGACTATTGTGTATACATCTAGAGCTCAGGGAGAGGTCAGAGGTAGGGGTACTCCTTTGTGAGTCTTACATATATGTATATATGTAAGTATAGGCATCTATCTATCTATCTATCTACCTACCTATCTCTCCATGGGTGTTGTCCAAAACTAGAGTAGCCAGAGAATGAAAAGACAAGAGGCCTTAATGGCTAAATGATGAGTAAATTGCAAAGAAGAAGAAAGAGGAGAAGGAGAAGCAGGAGAAGAAGTGGAAGCAGAAGCAGAAGGAAGAAAGAAGAAGAAAGAAGAAGAAGGAAGAAGAAGAAGAAGGAGGAGGAAGAAGGAGAAGAAGGAGAAGAAAAGGAAAAAGAAGAAGAAGAAGACTAACAAGTAGGAGACAAGCTGAGAAGAATCCCGTGTTGGGAAGCATATTTCAATGAAAAATTACAAAGAGGTAAGTTGTAGACCAGCAGATCACGGAGTCATTAATGAATCAAAGAATTAGCAGAAGTGTTTCTGTGCTAAGCAAAATTTTATAACAGACCATGAGAACTGTTGCTGCCCTAGCAAGCATCTTAGCTTTGTATTTTGACGGTGTTGGAGGGAACCCAGAGCCTCACATGAGCCAGGCAAGTGCTCTACCTCAGGTGTATCTCTCTCCTGTGGCTTTCCTGAGTTCAGCCAGGACCTGGCTGTGGATTACCTATGTGAGCTGTGTTCCTCCTGTCTCCTTCTAGATTTTCATTCTTGTCATTTTCCTGCTTCTTAACACATCCATCAGAGAGTAGGCAGGAATAATGAAAGGATAGAATAGCAAAAGTTGCTATTTTTCTGGTTGCTCTTTAGTGCTGATAAATACTTGATAGTTCAGGGATAAAATTTTTGGGAACCTCAGTGCCTTTAGAAACATCTCTAGGTTTTCTTTTTCTCATTCAATATCAGAAGTTCATGTTATCAGATCAGTCTCCCTGTGTTGACCCTGTTGAATAGCACAAAAATGGTCTATTGCTCCTGGTCCTTAGGCAACTATCCTAGTAATCACAGAAATTGAAAAAAGGGCAAGGCATTTATTTTTAGCATTGGAAAGGCATAAGGAGAAAGTAAGACCTAGAAGAAAAGTGTATTCTAAACAAAGAGAAGATTGAAAGATGTCTTAAATTTGAATGCCATCTCCAAGAAAAAGAAAAGAAGAAATGAAATATTCTAGTCCCCCAGCAGGAACGTCAACATCTTACTCTCACAGCCCTCTTGACCTCATCCCTTGTATCTGGCAATATCGATACTTCCCTGCACCCCTTGGGACCATCTATTTCTCTCATTTCACTGGTTTACATCCATGATTTTTGTGCCTGAAAAGCTGGCTTCCACATGATTTTGCTTACCCAACATGGCTTGCCACAGCTCAGAGAGCTGCCCCACGGCTCCCACTAGCTTCACCACAACCGAGGCCACAGGATTCTGTAGGTGGGAGCTGCCCTGACGCACAGGGCTGGCTGCTTGCATGAAATCAGCCTTCTTGTCAGACCACATACTCCCCAGTGGTATCAGAACCTGGGGTCACCTCAGCTGGCCAGACCCTGCTGCAAGAGGAGTAGCTTTCCTCACTTTTCACCTGTCTCACCCATCACTGAGCTCTGTCACCTGATGTCCTTAGCCCCAAGCAGTTTGCTCCTTATCTTGCCTGCCCATGTCCCTCCTCAGGGGCTTCACTAAAGTGTGAGACAAACTCCTAAGCATTCTGCACAGCCCTGCTCTGGATGACTGGTTGCTTATCCAGTACAGAACGTATCAAGAGTGCTAGGAGAAAAACGGTGAAGGAAAAATGGCTTGCACAGAAGATAGAAGTCCAATATGTTTTGATTTGATTTGGCCAAGAGTATAGTATTAAATTATCCAGGCATCCATATTTATAGCCATAAAGTCATTTTTGTGGTGGCTAAATCTAAAAGAAATCTGTAATAAATAGACATCCTTAAATAAAATCAGCTGCCTTATAATTTGTATTGGCTTCCATGAGTGGGGAACTTAAGTAGTATTTTGTTTCTATCATAACACAGCTATTAAGGAAAAATAGTCAAGCATTAGTGTAGTTCCTCCTAATTATATAATTGCTATTATATAATTTTTTTCCTGCTGGTTAAAGAAGAGACTGTCTTGTTTTATAGCATTTCAACCATGTCATCTGTGTGTGAATAAAATGTGTGCATCATTCAGAATCTACCCATTCATTATTTTTTCAATTAAAAATATATATGCTTGTTAATTTATTGGATAAGGGTCTCACTGTGCAGTTCAGACTCCTAGTGATCCTCCTGTCTCAGCCTTCCCAGCACCGGCTTGTGCCACTCAGAAATCAAGCGCAGCATGCCATGGCATGAGTCAAACCCGGGTTCTTGCGCTTGCCAGGCAGGCTCTTAGACCGCTGACCTATATCCCCCTCCTCATCCATCATTTAATATTCACAAAATTTTAATCATCCTTATTATTAGTGGACAGCAAGAGTTTGACTCTAGAACAGAAGCTCAGAAATGTGCCTTTAATTTTAATGGGGCTATAAAGAGTTTATTTACATATTCAAAATCATTGATGCATGTTTTTTTCCAGTTACGAAAGAGTCTGGAGTGTCGAGCACACTTTTACATTAGGAATGAGACATTTCTAGCTGTATTCCTTGAGCTGATGTAGAGATCTACAGTAGGTTTATTATGCTGAATCTGGGTAAAATTGGGACATTCTCAGGACATCTGTAGCTGACCAGGTGGGGAAGTCGTCTTTGTTAAGGCGCAGCATTCCTGCCGTTCCTCTTCTGAGGGCTCCCTGGCGGAGACTGAGGATTCCTGTCTCTCTTGCACATGGCTGGAGAAGGCCACGCTGGGAGCAGCACCACTGGTGACACTGAGGCAGACATGTGCTGTGTCTGGGCCTCGGTTCTTCTGGAAAGAGGGAAGTTGAAAGACACGTTTTCTGAATCCCTTTGAAATTGTATGGAAATCATTAAAAGCTGTTCAAGCTGACTTTCAGTGTTATTTGTGAGGGCTCTTTGAAACAGATGACAGAGGAAAAAGCAGCAAAACAGTGGAGGAAGAGAACTGCAGAGAGCAGAGAGAGAGCGTGGGAGGCCCTGGGGGGCGCGTTCTGCGGGCTCCTGGCTCGTCCTCCTCCATTTCCGGTGACTTTCTCCATGAGCCATTCTGAGGGATCTTATAGCACGAGGAAAATCTGGGTGTGGGTTGGGAAGGAAGGGGGAGAGTGTCACCTTCTCAGAATGCCAAGCTTCCTGAGAAGTTACTGCAGTGATCGCTAAAAGCGTGGAGCGTTAGGTCGGAGGGATAGTGGCGAAGGCTGGCGAAGCACAGGCAAATGCAGTTTCCATGCCAGGTCATTTGAGGCCACATTTTACTAGAATTAAAAGAAAATAAAAAGCAAGATTCAGTTGGATCATTTCTATGGTCAACAGATGTCACACCTCTAAAACATATGCCTTTCCCTGAAATACTTCCCAGAGAGTGCTTTCTCTCTTCCAGTCTGCATCCTAATCACTCTCATGCATTTTCTAGAGTGCCCGGGAGGCCAAGGTGCCCCAGGTGGGCCCCTGAGCTCTTCCCAACCCCTCTGTGTCCTTCCTCCAGGCGACTCCACCGCATGCAGTGGTTTGCCTTTGCCTCACGACACCTCAGTGCGACAGTGCCAACACACGTCATGACTTGTTTTTCTTATTTAACTGTTCATTTATTTTATTTTATTTTCGTATTTTAGGGAAGGGTCTACAGGGTGTTCAGGGTCTCACTACTAGATTGGATTCATAGTGATCCGCCTGTTTACAGCCTCCCAAGAGCTGGGATTACAGGCGCGCGCCACCACGCCCACTCTCAGTGTCCATCTCAATGCACCCCGATCACCAGCACGGCAGGCCTGGGGATTGAGTGTTTTTATTTTAAATGGAAAAAACTAAAACAAGGTAATAGAAGGATAACCAAAATTAATGCATAGTGTGCTGTAATCTTTAAAGTAATTACCCAGGGTATAAGATATCCACATTTAATTGTCCAAATAATATGAGCACAAACTTTTCCTTTCAAGAAACTGAGATAAATTATTAGTACATATCTTAACTATCATATAGATAGATAGAAAGACAGACAGATATTTTTGCTTTGCTCTTCCTTATTTTCTCATTGCTCCATGCCAGGTTCTCTTTCCTTTTGAAGTCTCTTTCCATTTGGATCTTACTTGTTCTTCCATCTTCTCACACTAGGGAGACAGCGTGATGTTTACACACCTGCACAGGTTGATTTCGCTTACGAATATGGTTATTTATTTATTTATTTTATTGAGAAACAAATAGCAATGAGACAGCATCAAAACTGATTAATAGAAAAGTTTCAATAATTAATACATTGTACATTGTTATCCTCTTAGTGGTTATCCATAGTACAAGAAGCAGACAGAACATCTTGTCCAAACACCATTAGTACAAATCTTTCTTCTCATTGAGTTAAGCAAAAGTAGCTGTATATCTATCCTGAGTATTTTGTATATACAAATACAAAATGGTCCTTCCTTTGTATCCCCTTTTTTTGTTTAGTCCTGTCAGAGATAAGTATTCCATTGGCATCCAAATACTATAGGTGCATGAATTCAGCAAAACAATCACACACAGTCCAGCAGTCCACAATAGTAGTGGGTTATCCGCAGAAGTTGTTGACTTGAGCCTTTCACAGCTCAGCATATTAATATGGCTTTACTTTATATACCTCGTTTTTATACTTTTCTGCTGAAGGATGAATATGGTCTTGAGTTGCATCCATTTACATACAAATGTCTCTAGTCTATCCTTCTGTATAGCTGAGTAGTACTCCATTTTATAAAGAGACCACATCTTTTTTATTCCTTCCTTGGTTTATGGGCATGTGGGTTGTTTCCAAGATCTAGCTACTATAAGCTGTGCACATACATCACTGTGGTAGGATGTTTTTAATTCTTCTGGGAAGATACCCTGAAGAGGAACAGCTGGGTCAAATAGGACCTCTAATCCTAGGTTTTTGAGGAATCTCCACATTGATTTCCACAGTGGGAGTACCAGTCTATACTCCCACCAAAGGTTGGAGAAGTCTCCTTTCACCCCCACAGTTCCCCCAGCATTTGTTACTGGTTGATTTTTTTTTATAAAACCCATCGTTTTGGGGGTAAAATGTTGCTTTACTTTGCATCTCTTGAATGACCAGAGATGTTGGACGTTTTTTCATGTATTTTTGTGTAATTTGTATTTCTTCAGCTAAGAAGTGTATACTTAACTTAGATGCCCATTTTTAGACTGGATCTTTAAATTTGGGAGCTCTGATTTTTTTGAGTTCTTTATATGCTCTTGATTGTAATCATTTGTCTAAGGAACAGATGGCAAACATTTTTCCCCAAACTGTGGGTTGTCTTTTCACTCTGCTGGTGATTTTTTGTGTTATGCAGAAGCTTTTAAATATGACAATATCTCATTTGTTCATTCTTTGTGGTAGCTCCTGTGAGATCAGGTGTTATTCATACAGTCTTTTCCTACATCAGTGTGTTCAAGAGTTTTACCTATTTTATCTTCCAACAGATTTAGTGTTTCTGTTTTAATATTTAGATCCATTTTGAGTTATAGTTTAGTGCATGGTGAAAGATATGGACCCAATTTTAATCTTTGGCATGTGCAGACCAAGTTTTTCCATATAACTTGTTTTGTTATGATTTTTTTTTTTTCAGTGCCAGGGATTGAACTCAGGACCCTGCACTTGCTGGGCAAGTGCTTATTCTACTGAGCTATCACCCCGGTCCGTTTTGTTATGCTTTCCTGAAATAAAATTACTCTTAGGTCAGATTAGGTGAGTATAGTACTGCAGACAGATGACGGGAAGATGCAAGACCATCTCTGACTTTCAGTGCTTACAGTTTAATGGGGGATTCAGTAGAGAAAAACGTAAATGACTCCGAAAGATTACAGTGGTTCCTTCACCTGATCCTTCCAGTCAGTGGATGATGAGGAGTTGAGAAGATTTGGTTCTGAGGGCAGAAGGCTGACACAGCACTCATTGGATCTCTTGTGATCTCTAAATCTAGCATTTTAGGAGAAATGTTGATTCTCCTAAAATTAGGAAGGCTTAGTTCTCTTTCCCCACGGAGGTCATGATATCTCATTTTTCTACACAGCTGCAACATGAAATGTGTGATGAGCAAGTCCAACAGGTGATAAGTATCTGCAACCTCTCCTATCTGTGCCCAAGCTGGAACAGGAAGCTGGGCTTGCCTCCAGCCCTGCCGTGATCTGTTCTGTAGGTCTGCAAATGCTTCCCCCACTCCTTGGCCTCACACATGTGTGAAGATCAAAGATGACTGCAAATCTTTGCCTCCCCACTCATGGAGAGATGCATGTTTACCTGAGCTTTGGGTCACACAATGCCTTGTGGCTGCCCAACAGATAAAGGATGATTAACCTGGGCCTCAGGGAAACTGGCAGCTCAACACTCATTCCAAAGAAAGCCAGCTCTATGGAATAGGTCTGGCTGCTCCAGAGAGCAGCCCAGGTCATATGGAGATGCCTGGAAGGATGAGAAGGCTGTGTGGAGGAAAGAAAGAGAAATTCTCTTGGGAGTGGATCTTTAGCTGCATCCCCTGAACCACAGTGGGTAGAGCTTGACTCCCATCTGAGCTCCAGCACAGGAGGAGCAAAGTAAACTGGAAGTTGTAGGGTAGTACAGTTTGTTACATGGAAAGAAATACCCAAAGTAATCCATATCTGCACTGGGTCACATGTTATTTCCCAGGCAGTACTCATCTGATGTTGGGGACAGAGCTCACCTTTCCTCGATCTGCAGTCATGTATGAGAAACAGCAGGAATTATCACCTTTTGTTGAGAGTCTCCTTCACATTGGGCATTGCACATGGGGTCTCACAAACGCTTTCTCTCTAAGCTCTCAAAACACTATGGGGGGAACAGATCTATAAAAGAGGTAATCACACAGTTTTACTCAAGAAGGTGGGGTGAGAACTGTCCAAGATTCCCAAAAGTCATAAGTGATGAGCTGTGGCTTGGATCAGAAAGCAATGCTCCCTGCCTCATCCCCCAGCAGCCC
Organism: Ctenomys sociabilis; assembly: GCA_004027165.1. Lineage (NCBI taxonomy): Eukaryota > Metazoa > Chordata > Mammalia > Rodentia > Ctenomyidae > Ctenomys > Ctenomys sociabilis. Next base: position 29,791 of record PVKA01021193.1, on the reverse strand, counting down.
TGTTTGTGATGATCTGCTTACGAACCCATCTCCCACCCTGTGCCGCACAACCATTTCTTCTCTTCACTGCCATGATGCTCAGAGCCTGGCACTGTGACTTATGCTCAAGAAACTTCTCTGAATGAGTGAGCAGACTGCAGAGAAATTTCTAGGAAATCAAATAAAAAGTCTCATCCAGAAGCAGAGAATTGTTATCTGATGAGAAGGCAATAAGTCTTTACCAGTCCTTTAGCATTCAGATTTTGCCACCCCTCCCTAGTCTGTCCTGAGGAGGTTGGCTACAGCAATCACTGGGAGTATCATTGGGAGTCAGGCCAGGGGCGTACACTAGCTCTGTGGAATCCTGAACAGGCAACACCTCAGCAGGTTCACAGGGACCTAACACTTATCTGCAGTAGCCCTGAGACAACAGCTCCCTAATAAGTGAGTTGGATTCATACACAATCGTGAACTCAGTCACGTCTGGAGTTGGGGTGTCCTTTCTCCTTAACAGAACTAAAGCTGTGGGGACCAAGAATATAGAGTTAAAAAAATAAGTGTGCAGGGTTGATCCCTGGTTAAAAGGAGGAGCTGATAAGCAGCACCAGGTAATGTAGTGCAGGTTGGACGGAGATAGGGTGTCCCAGAGACAGGATTTTCCAGTTGCCGCTGTTCTCCTCCTTGTTTGCTGTGGACAAGAATTTCCCTGGATCCCCTCAGTCTTGGCACTGCTAACTTGGCCTACCTCTCGACACTGTATTGGCCAGACTCCAGCAGCATTTGCCTACCATGCTCCAGTAAAGGCTGCCTCAGAGAGAATGGCACAACCTGGCTCCTTCATGAAAGCAGAGCTGGTGAGAGAGGGATTTCCAAGTAGAATGAGTGCCATAAAATACCAGCTTGCAGCTTAAGTCTTGCCAGATGATCTGAGATAACTCACGAATGTGTCCTTTCCACCAGTGTGTGCGTGCAGTAATACTAGCTGCAGTAAGGAATGAAGATTCTCTGGAAGAGAGCTCAGACTTTGGGGTGTCATTGTTATGCTGTGTGGATCCCCTCAGTGTGTAGTTAGAAACACATGAATCAGGGGATAGGGGAGCTATAATTCACTTTACTGTAGAACCTGTATATTTGTTAGTGCATTTGATAAAAGAAAATTATTTGGTGATGGGCTGATTTTAATTAGTTTTTTTTTTTTTTTTTTTTTTTTTTTTTTTTTTTTTTTTTTGTTCTCTGAATGTATTGAGAAAATACCATGGTCTTGTTGGGGCTGCTTGGCTGGAGACTGGAGGTTTTCTGACGTGCAGAGGTCCTGGTCACCTGAGGGTCTGCAGTTTTGTCAGTAACACGGCAGTATTGTCCTCTGCCTGAGGAATGTGTTTGCATAGGGAAAATGTGGATCATCCACTGCATGTATCGGATTTCTTGCTTTGCTTGTCTGTCATTTTCATTGGAACACTCAGTGAAATTAGGTCAGTTATGGTTTTAGTTAGAATGCAGCTCTTGTGTTGTACACAGATCACACGATGTTTTTAATTATTTCTGCTTTTTAACATTGATCTGAAACCAAATCCTTAACTATGCATGGCTTAGAGGTGTTTCCCCCCTCTCCTTTTTGTTTTGACTTCTTTCAGGGTCTACAAAGAAACTTTAATCGTGCACTAGCAAGATATTGCAATTGTTGGCTCTAATAGGCAGCTTGGAAGTATGGGGTTAAGAAGGAGAGATATCGGTAATTACTGGAAATATAGTTGCAAATGGAAAATTTCAGAGCAATTAATAGGGTTATTCACTACTTTTCTTCTAAGACAGTGATGCCTATCTTCCAACTTTTTAGCTACACAGAGGAGCCTTTTGGAAATCTCAGTGGTTTGCCTTGGGCCAAGAGCTCTATATTTTCTGACTCTTGAACTGTGTTCAGTTTCCAAGAGAAAGGAGGAAATTGGGAAAGATTTCCTTAGGCCTCAAAATCTGGGCCTGGTGTGGTTGGCAGACTGCAGAGAACCTGGGAAACACATCATAGTCAAGAAGAGATTTATTTTTTAAATGACTGCTGGTAGGAGCAGCATCACAAAAGGATTTAAAAACCATGTCTCTGTTGGCCTTTCCGCAGGGCCCTGACTCTCACCACTGTGTAGTTTGTCAGGTCCTGGGTCACCTTGCCTGTTCTGTTGCGTTTCAAGGCAGGGACGAAATGACCCCAAGGTTCTCTAGATCTGCAGCTCTCTCAAGAGACAGGAAAACCTCCAACACCCCTCTCAGCAGCCCTTGGGGTCTTGTTGTGGGGGTGGGGCTGCTCCTTCTGAGGAGCATTGAGATGAGGCATTCTTGGAAGCCTGACTGCTGACCAGAGCTGCAGACACCGGAAGTGGCAAGCTTTCCTCATGCCCCACTCATTTCTTCTCTTATGCACAAATGTATTCATCGAATACTTCCTAGGTACTGGGAGCTATCCTAAGCTGTGGGGATTAAGTGAAACAGAGCAGGAGGTGGCACCTGCCCACAGGGAGCCCACAGCCAGCTGAAGACACATGGGAACTCATACTACGATACGATCTACCACGGTGGGGTGGGTTGAATCACGGCAGTATACAGAAAATCACCTGTGGTTCCTGTGCATTTACCTTATCTAAGTTGATTTTTGCAGATATAATTAAATGAAAGGTCTCAAAATGAGATAGCCCTCGACTTAGAGTTAGCCCTAAATCACTGAATGTATTCTTCTAAGAGAAATGAGAGGGTGACCCAAGACACAAAGCCACATACAAAGGCCGTGTGATGATAGGTAGAGATGGGAGTTGCGCCCCTCCGAGCTAGCGGACCCCAAAGTTGGGAGCAGTTTCCAGCAGGTGTTGGGAGCAAGCAAGGAAGCACATTCCCCAGAAGAACCAGCCCTGTAGACTCCCAGGCTTCCAAACTGCACAAGAGCGCAAACTCCTGTCTTGCTTTTCTGTTTTGTTCTAGTTTGGAATCAGGCCCTGCTAGTGATATAGAACAGTGAGATCCATTTCAGGAAGTTGGTACGTGCAGGTGACGAGGCTCGCTCATTCTCCACCCTTTTGTCTTTCATCTCTTTTCTCCTTCCTCCCCCAATTGCCTTCCTCCTTGCCAAAGTCTGCCTGCAGTTTCTTATAGTTTATCCTTTATTTTATTTATTTATTCTTTTAAAGTCTCTCATAGATAAGAAACCATGAAATATTTAACTTTATGAGCTTGCTTATTTTACTTACCATAACTGCTCCAGTTTTATCCATTTTCCTACAAATAACATTGCATTTTTCTTTGTGGCTTAATCATATTCCATTGTCTATAATTGTACACTTTCTTGATTCATTCTTTTGTTAATGGACATGTGGGCTGTTTCCATAGCCTGTTATGAATTGTAGCACTAGAAACATAGGTACACATGTACTGCTATAATATGATGTCTTTAATTTGTTCAGGAATATATCTATAAGAATTATAGATGTGGATCAAGGGGTATTTGTAATTTTAGTTTTTAGAGAAATCTCCATTCTTCATAGTGGTTGTACTAGTTTGCATTCTCTCCAGTAATGTAGACAAAGTCCTTTTTTCTCTCAGCACTGATTATTTTTTTGTATTCTTGATGGTAGCCATTCTGAATAAGATAAGATGAAATCTAGAGAGACTGCCAAAAAACCTGCATACACGCTTTGGGAAAAATGGTATGATATTTTTTAACAGATGGTGTTACCCTCATATGGGGGACCCTAGACGATGTCATATTTTGCAGAAAACCCACTAAGCTGCTGACCCTTAGAGAAGAAATTGAAAGTGCACATGTAGCAGTCTCAGTGCATTCAATTACCCAAGCAGCACTTCACTGTACTCATAAACATCAGGAAGCTGATGGCCACAACTCCATCCTCCTCTCGTTCCTGTAGAGGCCAAGGGTAACTTGCATTAATCTCATATTATCTTAATAAATTTAGTATTAAAATATTGGTACAAATTTTCCTTTTCCTGAAGTGTATATACGTCTTTTGGGCAGAGTCTGTGTATTAGTTAGGGCTTTCTAGAGGAGCAGACTCAATATGAAACATGTGATAAACAAAGGGTTTATCACATGAGCTTACAGGAGCAGAAGCAGGAGTGTCCCTCTGTCACATCTGGTCAGCAGACCAGATGTGAAAGAATCCAAAATGGCTACAAAAGCCAGAGCATCCAGGAGCGATGCAGGCTAGAAGGTGGCCACAGATGACTACTTTGTGCTGCAGGGATCCAAGAAAAGTCTGAAGGTGAGCAGTAGGGAGATGGCCTCGATGTTTTAGAGTGGGAGCTTCAGTGATAACGCTGAGAATGGGTGGAAATGAGATTCACTTGTCCTGGGTAGTGTAGCTGTATTTGTGGCGAGAGCCAGTGGCACTAGCACTCTGAGACAGTGGCTTAGCAGACAGAAAAGCAAGGGGTACTCAAGGAGTGATGTTGAGGTGGAAGAATGATGTCTTGTAAACTTGGAAGAACAGACAGGTAATGACGCCAGCGGTAGAGTTAGAGGCCAGGGAGGAGGGCTGCGTTTGGGGGAGAAGATCATGACTTTGATTTCAGGCACATTTGGTCTGGGTCAACTCTAAACTACAGAAAGAAGTGTCTGGTTTCTGGCAGAAGACAGAGCACTCAATGTTATCACCCACTGGGGGGTCTGATGACAGTGGGAAGAATTACTCAACGCAGGAAAACTGTTCATGTTGTACAGAAAATGCTAAGCACAAAGCTTTATAGGAACATTTCATTTTAGGAGAAAAAAGTATGAATCAGCGAAGAGGCCTGAGAAAGGCTGACTGGTTAAAGAGGAGAACAAAAGAAAATGTTCTCTTGAAAACTAAAGAAAATGAGGTGGGTTCATGTTTTTAAGGCTGCAGTAACAAGTTAACATGAATTAGTGGTCTGTAGCAACACACACTTTTAACTTTCAGGTGGAGAACCGAAAGGTCTATGTCACAGTGCCAGCAGGGCCATATCCCTTTCCAGGCCTCCTGGGAGTCACCCTTCTTTGCCACTTCCAGTTCTGGTGTCTTCCGGTGTGGCAGCACAGCTTGAGTCTTCACAAGGCCTTCTCTGTGTCTCAAAGTCTCCTTCCTTTTCCTTATACCAGATATTGTTTTTTTTTTTTTATTTTAAAGAAAAATAAACAATAAAAACAATAGCATAAAATTTTAAAACAAGATTATAGGGCAGCAACAATGGCGAGCACATTGTGTACTATTATTTTCAAGTAGTTGCTCATTATGCCTATATTGTTTGACCAATTTTTCAGATGCTGGATTTAGAGCCCACTCTAAATCTATGTGTTCTAAATTTAGGACATTTTGAGGCTATTAATTTGGTCACATTTGTAAAGATCCTCTATCAAAATCAACTCACATTCACAGGTACCAGAGACTAAGACTTGGACCTCTTTTGTGAGGGACATGATTCAAAGTACCACAGTGAAGGACAGCGAATACAGATAAATGAGTGCATGTGCAGTTGGGTTCTGACAATCAGAAAGGACTCCATTGGAGACTTTGATTAGAAAAATTCTAGATGATAGGGGTGCTGGAAGACAAACTAATTGGTCAAGCAATGAATGGAAAACATATTACTCTGTCATACTATTTATTGAATGCATGACTTGATGTATCTGAGTTATCAATGGTCTTAGTTGGAGGCATCGTTGAGGCATAGCAAGGAGGATCAACCAGATTACAATTGACCTGGCAGGGGACCAGAAAGTATTTTGCCCAAATTACATAATTATAGTTCAGCTTATAACATAAGATTTCCACATTCCAGTTCTCTGGTCATATTTATATATCTAATCTGAAAAATACAAAACAGCAAAAATTATGCATGATCCTGGAACTTTAAAAGACACCCTGAGTAAGATCTAGAACAGTTAGCAGTATCTTGCCTTGGGATGAAGAGCAAAGGTTGGGAAAGTGACCATTCCTTCTGGTCTGCCTGTGTGGAGAGCTTTTCAGGGCATGGGGTTTTAGGGTACAACTCAGCAGTTCCTGAACAAAGCTAGGGGAGAGAATTATTCCTGGGATCTAAAAGAACTGTTGTGTAGGGACAGCTGTGGCAGACGGGAGAAGAATTTAACCAAGGCCTCATCTAGAGGAGCTGGTAGGAAGGATGGAGGCCTATATGTGGGGTACAAATGTGGGAAACAAATCTCTTGTCTCCCCTCCCAGATCCAGTCTGCTGGCTCGAGGACCAAGAAGCCTGGGTCTGCAATTCACTGAGTCCACTCGTTCTCTAGGGAACAGACAGAGCCTGTGAGCAGAGCCAGACAAACAGCAGGCAACCACCAACAATGTACACTCTGCTCTAGACATTATGCTGCACGCACTACAAAAATTACCTCTTAAATCCTCAAGAGAACTGTGAGAAGTACAAATCAGTAGTCTTGACACTCAGGAATGGCACACTTTCAATCCGAGAAACTTCATCTGCGGCTCTTTTCAAATTGTCAGAGCTTTATTGATTGCTTCATGTGTCTACTTCCCCAGATGCTGGGGATACAGAAGTAAAGACCTCAATTTTTGCTTTCAGGGAGGACCCAGTCTAGAGCATGTCCTGTCTACTGTCATTAGTTTATCCAGTTCAATCAGTAATTATTTAATTAGATCTTGTTGCATGCCTAAAATTCTTCTAGAAGCTTGGCATGGATTAGTGAATAAAATAGGCAACATCTATTACCATTACAAAGCTTGTATTATAGTGGAGAAAATAAGAAATATATAAGTATGTGAGTTAGTGTTCTTTCAGGTGATAAGAACTCAGGAAAAAATTAAATCAGGATATGGGGGTGGGAAGGGTAGGCAACAGTTTGCTGGGTCTCCAACACTTCCCACACCTATTCCTCACATTTCTGGGTAATGAATTGTGGAGGTAGAAGACCCATGCAAATCCTGTTCTAAGTTCTGTGCACGTATTATTTAATTCTTCTGTGAAGTAAATTATGATTTTATGGCAAATGAGGAAACTGAGGCTTGGTAATTCAGTAAGTTATTCTGACTCACTGTGGGGGTGGAATTATGCAGTCTGATTCTGAAATCTGTTCTCTCTCCGTTGCTCACTTTCCACAGTTGTTATTTCTGGTGTTGGTCATTGTCCCTAACTTTCTACTTATTTTGTGTTTTTTGGCTATTTAGGAGGCTGCTAACTAGACAAAAATAGATGATAGAGGCCGCCAGGCAGAGATATTAACAGATATTATCCTTCAGCTCCCCAGGTAGCAGCATTCCTCTCCCAGATGAGGGTTGTTTCTTCACCCGTGCTTGGGCACACTTCTGCTTTGTCCCTTGTGAGTTACCTTTTCATGGGCAGAGAGTAGAGAAGGTTGTAGAAAAAGAGGAATTATTCCAGAAGAGTTGCTTAGCAGGTAGCTATGTGATGGCGGTCTCAAGTGGGCTTCTCTTGGAATTCGCTGAAGTTTCCCTGAGCCTCCACTCAAACACATGCACTGCATCTCTGTGTGACCACATGGTAGCTGCCTGGGGAAGTCACTTTGAGTTAATATTCTCCTCATTAAGCCAGACATCAAAGCAAAACAAAACAACACCCTATGAATTTCTACCCTTGGTGTTCTACTGTTTTCACCATTACTTTCTCTTTACCTTTCTGTACCTGCATTCAACAGTACTTTTGCAGAAGTTGCTCTTGCAGATGTCATCAGTGATCTTATTGGGAAAAATTTGTTTGATCTAAGGTTTGTGTACTTTATAAAGTAGAAATTTAACGATAAATGTATATATTTTAGAGTATCATATGATGCTTTAATTCATGCATGTGGTGTGAAATATTTAATAATGGTGCATTGCCTGCTCACAGTAACTGGAAGAGAGGGTTTTGCATGTACTCACTAGAGAAAAATGATTAAAACTTACAGTAATGGATATGCTAATTACTCTGATTTTATCATTACCAAATGAAGTTTTTAATGAGTCTGTGGAGTAGGGGTGTTTGCTACCAAGTGAAATTGCTGGGATTGCATATAGTTTTGGACAGAGTGCAATAAATTCATCTTCCTGGAGTAATATTTTTCTTTTAATTTTCACTTTTAAAATTTGGAGAGGGGCTTGGGAGATGGCTTAGTAGAATAAGTGCTTCTCTGGCAAGCGCAAGGGCTTGAGTTCAATCCCCTGTTCCACCAAAAAAAAAAAAAAAAAAAAATTGGAGGATTTTTGTAGAAGTTGTCTTTAGCTGAGTGTATTAACACAACTTGAGTCCGTGTGATATGCACATCCTTGAGAAAATTCTGTGTCTCCTGCTCACCTGCCCTGTGTAATGAGTGTGGGCAACCGGCAAAAGCTCTTTTCCATCACAGAGCTGTGGGGAAAGCTGCTTGCATGGATATAGAGGATGCATTTCCTCATTAAACCACCAAAAGCCTCCGTGATGTTAGCAGTATCTGTGACTCTGACGGTGATGAGCTTGCCTGGCCAGCCTGCACTCAGTAAGTGCAGTAAGAATTTGATGTTTTTGGCGATTGCGACCACTGAGTTCCTCCTCCTCTGCAAAACGTCCAGAGCTACAAGCAGAAGAGGAGGTGGGAGGGAGCTGGGAAATGAAACTGGTGCCATGGCTTTATGGTGTTGTGTCTCTTTTTTGATTAGTATATGTTTTATCACAAGTCTCCATATAGTGTGTAAATACCTGCTTTTGAATTACACAATCACCCTGGTTACTCATGTCGTCTTGAGTACTTCCAAATCTACATATGCGTACATAAATTGTATTGGTGATTCCACATGTTTTTCCTCTCTTATGCAAAGAATTTAAATTGCATCATTAAATATTTATTTATTTATTTGTCTTTTTGAGACAGGATTTCGCTAAGCAGCTCAGGTTGGCCTTGAGCCCATGCTGTAGGGATTTCGCTAAGCAGCTCAGGTTGGCCTTTAGCTCATGTTGCAGCACTGGTTTGTCTGGAACTCACGGTGATTTTCTTGCCTCAGCATCTGGAGTGCGGGGATTATGGGTGTGTACCACCATGACCAACAATCAAATATGTATGATCTAAATATAAAAAGTTAAAATCAGGAAAAGAGTCGATTTGAGAGAGAGAAGAGGAAGCAGAACATAGATACTTCAGTAACTCTGCTATGTTTGTTGGGCTAAAACTTGACCTATAATATCTCTAAATAGAACAAGCACTGTGTTGCACAGTTCTTATTGTTCACAAATTGCAACAAACATTTACTATGCCATAAACACTGTTCTCAGTGGTCTACATACGTCTACCTCATCTGATGTCCCCCCAACCTAAACTCAGCACTCATTTTGCAGATGAGAGAAAAGAGGCATTGAAAGGATAAGATATCCCAAGAGCAGAAAGATAGCGGTGATGGGGGGCTGGGCTGTGAACTTCTGGCCCCGGGTTCTTTGCTTTTAATTGGTACACTAGGCTATTTCTAAAGGAGCTCATTTCAATTTCTGAGAGAAAGAAAAGCTTTCCAGGTTCTATACTCAACTCTGTGTCCTTTCAGTGTGGAGTGTTATGCAGACAACCCTGACCAAGTTTTTAGTAGTTCTTCTGCACTGAAGTTAAAGATTTTTGATAAAAATGAGAGTCAAGAGTTCCACTCCTTCGGGAAACCAAGACAATGAGATCTGCAGCAGGCTGATAATATCTGTGTGGTATTTTATTTATTTATTTATTTACTATCTTGATGTTCAGGGAATGCCTCCTCCCTCACTTCTGCAACATTCTTCCCCATTTCTCTCCATGGTGCTATGGATTAAAGCCAGGACCTTGTGCACACCAGGCAAGTGCCAACCGTTGCTCCCCAGCACACCATTGGTTTGTTTTTATGTAAATATAAAATATGACCTGTGTGTGGGCACATATCTGTGTACATATGTTATAACGACTGTGAGGAGATGAAAGAAAAATGACTAGAAGGGCAGATTCTTCACAGAAGGGAACACTAGTGCAAGAAATTCTGTGACCCCCATCTGGACAAAGGATTTGGTGTTATGGACTGCAAGGTTTTGGTAGTGATAATACGCTAGTATTTTAGCCTGAGGATGTGGACTATATGGACCCTAGCAACATTTTGTCACACCTTATTGGATGTGAGGTTGAAAAATCTTTGAGTTTAGAACCAGCCAGATAGGCCTAGTGTGCCATTCAGGCCCCACCCCTAGGGTGCACTGAGAAGACGATTCAGACTGGGTGTGGTGGTGAGCACCCATAATCCCAGAGCTTGGGAGGCTGAAAACAGGAGAATCACCATGAGTTTGATCTACACAGTGAGACCCAAAACACCGTGAACTAAATACATTAAAAAGAAAAAGAAAAATCTTTGAATGAAGAAAGATGTTCTTTGGCAAGGAATTTTTTTTTCTTAGAAAACAGTTTCCTAATAAAAATCACTGAATGCAGAGAAACATACATTTTTACCAATACATTTCTCATGCCAGGTGCAGAGGACTTGGGATGTTTTGAGTCTAGTCACAGTTAGTCCACAAGTGTCTGGTGAACATATGAAACAATTTATGATGGAGCTCATTTTATGTGACTTGAATCTTTTTTTTTAAATGCTGTTGAGTTTGGGTGTCTACTGTCCAGTCTTCTGTATAATCATATGATTAATGAACAGTAATCATCTGCTACAGGTATTATTAAAAATGATTACATTTTGATTTATCAGTTTCTTAGTTTCCTCTCTCTCTCTTTTGTATTAGGGATTGAATCCAGGACCTTGTGCTTTGCAGGCACTGGGCTCCTGTGTTTCAATTTTTAATGGACTGATATTTTTGGCTTTGATTTCATGACTAAATTTAAAAGTGGGAGGATTTTGTGGGTATGTTCTACATGAAAAAATTATTTGATACCGGTATGAAAATTTTATTTCTGTACTGAGGTGCAAAGCAATTCCCATGGTCTTAGGCCATAAACATGACCTCCTAAATGGCACCATGGAGGTGCATACACCAAATTTAACTTGCTGCGCTCAGTTCCTACACTAACAATTGCTGGCTCAAGAAGCAGGTATGCGACCACCTACAGTACCAACTCAGAAAGTTTCCTGTCAGGGTGGAATGAGCACTGGCTATTCCAGTTGGCAAATAATGCAGCAGACATAGTAGCAACACGAAGACAGAGTGTTAATATGGTTTACTTTCTACAAGCATTTGCCAGAGCAACAAATTATGAAACAACCACCCAAACTGAAGTGCTCAGCCTATAGCTAATGTGCTACATCTTGTTGCTGAATAACATCTATGCTTCTCTGTTGCTGGATTACCAGGCTAGGAAAATCCCGAGAATGGAAGCAGGGAGGAGACAAGGGCTGGTTTAAGTCACTGAAGGCCTGCACATTGCATTTGTTTTTTTACAAGAAAGAGCATGTAATATAAACTGTATGTGTGTCTGCTCCAGGAAGGACTCTTAGAAGGGGAAAAGCAAGAGGCCCATCAAACACGGAGGCAGTTCTTCATCCAGGGAGGTCTGAGTTTTACAGCCTGAGAGCTATTACCCACTGCCAAAGGGGACCTGGGCCCCACCTTACCTGCTCAAATGAACACTACCAAAGCAAAGGGCAAGTGGAGAAATAATTAGGATATCTTTTCCCAAAATATAAAACCAGCATGAGTGCTGTCCTTCATGGGAGGGCCCCACCCTTCCAGTTCTCAAATGCAGACATCATCAAATCCACACTGCTGGGAAAGACATCATGCATAGCCTTGTAAAGTCTTGGAAATTTGGCTTGCATTTGCTTCTACCCAGATCTGTTTAGAAGATATATATTTTTTAATCATAGCACGCAATAGCAATGCGTCTTAAAGTTCTGGTTAATTTTATAGTTTATTAAAATAAGGTTTTATGGTACAACTGAGCATGGGCCAGGAACAGTGGTGGGGAAACATGCGAGCTGGCTAGCTGTGCTGCGGGAAGCCAGATGCACAGAGGCGGAAAAAAAGTTGTTTCCTTTCATGAATGTTGTCTGGATCCGAGGGGTATCGGAGTTGGGAGCACGTGTGCTCTGAGCGAGGTTGTCTGTGACAACTACTAGTATTACACACGGTGGGGTGTGAAGGATTTCACTCTGTGGTTCTGAGGCATTTTTCACACCCTGCAATTTATTTTCTGTGAAATGGATATCCATGAATAAATGTAATGTTCAGTACCGAAGCAGCAACAATTACACAGATCAAAATTGAATCCCATTGTATTTATCCTCCTGGGAGATCCAACATCTTCTGATATAGAGGATGCGTTAAGGAAGGCATGTGCCTGAGCTGTTCTTAGCTCAGCATCCATTTCTATTTATGTGAACTGCCTGGGACGAGGGGTAACACAGACCATCACAGTTACAAATAGAAACCTAAAGAGCTAGTCTAAGGCTCTTCTCCTATGTAGGGAAGACTTCGGAATGGTCCAATAAAGGAGACCCTTCTCCACGCACATCTAGAGAGGCCTCTTTGTCAGATTTTGTTTTCTGAATGAATAAATGCTTTACTCATTGAGCAGCAGAAACAGAAAGTTCCCTTATTCCTCCACTCTCCACACGTTCCCAGAGGATACTATTACCATCCTCTACCAGAGTGGCATGTTTGTTGCAATGATGAAAGTAGGGTGACATGTCCTTGTCACCCGGAGTCCTGTCCAGCACTAGCTTCCTTTTGGTGTGTACATTGCATGGGTTTTGTACACTTGGTGGGTTCTGCCACAGGCATACTGACATGTGTCCTTTATTATACAATCATATGGGATATTTTTCCCAGGTCCCAGAGCTTTTCTGCTCCATCTATTTATCCTTCTTTCTCCAAAACCCACTGGCCACTCTGCTGCCTCTTCCAGAATGCTGTCTAGGCAGGATCAGGTACCATGTAGCCTTCTCAGATTGGTTTCTTTCGCTTAGTAACGAGCCGTTAAGTTTTCTGCCGGTCTTCTCATGGCTCGATAGCTCCTTTTACTTCAGTGCTGAGTCTACTAACTGCCTGTTGGCCAGCTTTAAAATTCAAGTGAAGGATTTTGTCCAAATGGGAGAAAAAAGGGTGATTTGTGCAATAAGGGTCAGAAAGTGGACTAAATAAACAGCTATCTGTGCTAGTGAAGCTGAGTGAGGGGGCCGTTCTGTTTTTGTCAGAAGGACAGTTTCACTTTTCATTATGGAGCTTTTTGTGAATTCTTGGTAGTTCTTTAACTATCACAAAAGAATCCTATTTGGCTGAATTCTCTGAATGTTTGCTATGTTTGTTAGCGGAGACAGCTTCCTACTCGATTATGGCATACTAGATTTTCTGCACTGCAGGGCTAGTTTTTTGTATGAAGAGAGAGCTTTTCATTCCATTTCCTGTCCGTAAGTCAGGCCCCACTGCAGGAGAAATTTACATGCCAATGATGTGGCAAAGCACTCTGTATTTTGGGCTCTGGTTTGGCCAACTTTTAGTTTTTTGCTTTTCTTTTTGAACTTATAAAGACGTTTTTATCTTCTTCACTATTTACTAGTGAGGGAAAGAAAGAAGCTTCATGTAAAATGCAAAGAAAGTGCAGAAGAGGTGTTTAAAGCTGGTATGAAGAAGTCGGACTATTAAAAGAATCAATTAATTATATAACCGTGGTATATATATGTATGTATGTATATATATATATATATATATATATATATATATATATATATATATATATATATATATATATATATATATATATATATATATATATATATATATATATATACATATATACTAAGAGAGGAAGGAGCTAGTGGCTGCATTCCCAGTGCTGCCTGCTGGCTTTAGGAGCACTGCCTTTGGCTATATTCTAGCCTCGTGCGGAGTGTCACACTGGGCTTGCAGTTCAGCGGAGAAATGTGTTAGCAGTTGGTTGAGTCCTGACATGGGGGTGCTACTGCTGTTGACTCGATGCAGTGAACATCGGACTCTTACTGACAGAGCCTCTTCTCATGCTGAGCCCCACCTGACAGGGCAAGAGCCCCAAGTTGGTTTGTGGCACCTAAAGCAGCCACAGCAATGCACGCTGCATTCCCACAATCCCCTGCTACCTTTCCAGTGACAGATAGGGCTGATCCTGACGGCATTGTGATCTCCAGCACTAGAACGCATTCACACTGTTGTTTGTTTGACTCAGGGGCTTCCTTCTGAATCCTCCAGCAGTGAGGCCTCTTCTGGTTTAAGCTGAAGAACACGTTTCATTTCAAAGTTAGTTTCTAGTGGGTGCTGTAACCAGGCCATGTGGAATTCCCACAATGGAGTCCTGAAGAAGTATTATCTGTATAAACATGAAGAGGACAAAGAGAACTGAGAGTCATTAAATCATCACACTGGATTAAAGATGGATTAAGTCCTCACCGTATGCTGGGGTCTCCTTTAGTTAATGGGGATAGGTTCCTGAGTAAGACCAATCTCTAAATTTAAGAGGTTGACAGTTGAGTTTGGTACACAGGTCAGATGAACAAATGCTTCCAGGACAGCCTAACATGAATGATAGTGTGACAATGAAGACCCAGGAATTGACTCTGTGGGTACCCAATGTGGGTGTATGTGAGGGAAGTTCACTGATTTTCCTCAGTGACACCAAGAGGTGAGAACAGCCCCGACCGACACGGTTGCATGTCCAAGGTGAAGTCATGAGGTGCACTGTGGTACCTAGGAAAGGATGACTGCAGAAAATAAAGACCTCAGACTGAGGGCAGCTGCATGTCTGCAGGTCCAAGTGGAAACCATAGCAGCAGGCAGACTCCCTGACGATGTTAGGGAGCTTGGCTTATTTTGCAAATGTTGGGAAGGTGGTAAAGGATTTCATCCACAGGGAGACTTGGTCACTGTTGTAATTTAGAGAGATGTTGAGGAGCACCATGGAAGGGGATTTGGAAGAGAACAAAAAAAGGACATGTAGGAACCATTTGGGAAACTATCAACACATTTGAGAAAATAAATAGTCCCTTTCAGAACTAAGAAGGTTGAAGACGTGCTGAAGTGGAAGAGAGAAGCAGTCATGTGGGAACTAGACACAGTTTAGAGATCTGGCTGAGTGTGGGTGATGAGGGAGAGGTCTGGTTGAGCCCCAGTTTTCTGCTGTGGGGAGGTAGGCACTGCCACATAAAGCTACCATGAAGGAAGAGAATGGGGGAGGGCAGGAGCTGAACTTGGGTGTGTGGGGGAGGGCTACTCATGGCTGCGTTCAGAAGAGAGCCCACAGCTGGGCACTGGGCACTGGGAGTGTGTTGGGACTCACCAGGGAGGGTTCTGTACATGATGGGGTGCAAGCTTCTAGACTGGAACCTCCAGCGGGCGCTCATCGTAGGACTCTGAGAGGTAGATATGCTGTCCTCTCTCCCACCAAAAAGGTACTAAAATGTATGTGTTAGATGTTACTTGTCAGGAGCTCAGTTTAGCAAGGCTCCTCTACACAAGGTGTGTAGTATTTCAAATACTGCAAATTTTTATTTTAGTTTTAAGCTTATAGGTGAGAGAAAAATTGGTCTTTTTCTTCGCCTTACTGCCAGTATCAACACAGGATCAAGAAGACATGCGCCTGTCAAATCAATCTCTTTCGCTCCCTCCCTGTTTCTGTCTGTCTCTCTGTCTGTCTCTGTCTCTCTCTGTCTTCTGTCTCTGTCTCTCTCTCTCACTGTCTCTCTGTCTCTGTTTCTGTCTGTCTATCTGTCTCTCTCTCTCTCTGCCCTGTACTCATTGTGATAAATGTGACATTCATTTCCTATCCTATTTATCTAATCCTCATGGAAATTCCCTACAATAAATGCTTCTTAGATCCATTTTTATGAGAACATATTTATGATACAGACTAACAGCTTCACTGTGACATTTTCATATGTGCATACAATATACTCTCCTCATGGTGTCCTCCCCCCTCAGACTGTCTGTTCCTCAATGCCCTTCCCCCTCTTTCCTCCCTTCCTCTTGATCCTCTTCAGCTTCTCTAGTGGTATCCCTCCTATTTTCATGTTGACTCCCTCACACATAAAAGAAAACCTGGGATTCTTGTCTGACTTATTTTGCTTAACACAACAATCCCCAGCTCCATCCATCTTCCTGCCAGGGATGAAAGTCGTGTTTGTATGGCATAATCATACTCCACCGCGTGCCTGCACTGTGTGTGCATCACCCATTCATTCGCTGACAGGCGTCTCGGTTGATTCCGTAACCCGACTCCTGTGCATAGTGCTGGGATAAACACTGACATGCAGCTCTCTCTGAAGCATGCTCACTTCGAATCCTTCAGGTATCTTTCAAAAAGCGGCACAACTGGACCATCTGGTAGCTCCGCCTTGATGTTTCCGAGGACCGTTCATACTGATTTCCATGGTGGCTCTGTTAACCTACATGCCCACCAACAGGAGATAAGGCTTTCTTTTCCCCCCACACCCTTGAATACATTTATTATTTTTGGATTGCAGAGAGCCATTCCAACTGAGTGAGATAGAATCTAATGTAGTTTACATTTCTCTGGATGACTAAAAATGTTAAACAGGTTTTTATAATCTTATTGGCCATTTTGTACTTATTCTTCTGAGAAGGGTCTGTTGAGTTCTTTTGTCCATTATTGATTGGATAACTTGTTCTTTTGGTGTTACACTGTTTTTTAGTTCCTCAAATGTTCTGAATATTAATCTCCAGCCCGAAGAATAGCTACTAGAGTTCTTCTGTCATTCTGTAGTCTGTCTCTTCAATTCATTAATTGCTTGCTATGCTTTAGCTGCTTTTGAATTTAATGCAACTCCATTTTTAATTTTTAGCCTAATTTTAGAAATGAACAAATAGACTGAGTCAAATGTTGAATTCAGTGATTCAACATTTGTGTTATTAACTAATAGCTTATATTGACATTTTTAATGATTTTAATAAGTTAAATACATTTGAACTTACTCAATGAAGTTGAAAATGAACAAAGGACTACAACTAACAACCCTATGACTTTTTCATATATATATATATATTTTTTGAAGTATTCATTTTCAGCCATGTATATAACATATTTTGATTGTGCCCGTCCCCCCATTAACCTCCCTTACAACTTCCTTTATCCTTTCCTAATCTCTTCCTTATTTTTCACAGTCTCCCTTCCATTTTTCGTGTCAGTTTTCCTAGATTCCACATATCAGAGAAAGCATAAGACATTTGTCTTTCTGGATCTGATTCATTTCACCGAATCTGATAATATGCACTTCTACTTATTTTCCTGAATGACATGACTTTTATTCTTTCTTGTGGTTGAATTGTATGCCATTATGTATAGCACATTTCTTCATTTTAATTCATATACAAGAGCTCTTACATGCAAAATTTTGTCATCTATACTGCATATATATATATATATAAAGGCATATATATACATATATATATATATATATATATATATATATATATATATCAGATGTATACGTTATATACAATGAAGATAAACATTCATTTTGTGGCTTTTTGTCTGGATCCTTCTCCATTTGCCTTCCTTTCTGTGGAGATCCCAAAGACAGAGTGGATTATTTGAGAGGAAGTGAGATGGGTGATCTGGAATCTAGAGTCTGATCTGGCCTTAGCTCTACATGCCTTTAAGCAAATAGTTTCACCATTCTGGTTAAAAATGTCAACAAGAGTGTAAAAGCTATCTCTGTTCATTTGCAGACCTGGGGAGATTCCTCTGAGAACAGCTTGAAAAGCATTTAATTAAATGATGTTTGATAGTCAGCAACCTTAATATTTCCAGAGCAGAGACTGATGAAAGCTGTGGTGGCATTTTGTTCCTTGATACATCTAGATGTTATCACTTGCAGCATATTTAAGACATACAATTTGGAGTTTGACATATATGTACATTTAGGAAAGCATATCACGATAAAGACAATGAGTACATCTATCAGCCTCAAAACTTCTCTACAACTTTCCTCACCTCTACTGTATCACCAGGTAACCAGTGGCCTGTTTGTGCCATAGTAGATCAGTTTTCATTTTCTCAAGTTTTACTCAAGGTTAGTTGTGCAGTGTATGGCTTCTTGGTCCAGCTTCTTTTATTCAACATAGTTATTTTGAGATTCATCCACTGATCAGTAGGTTTGTTCCTTTTTACTGTTGAGTGGTATACTGCTGTCTGCATATACCACAGTTTTCCTGTGTATTCATCTATCAGTAGACATTTGTGACATTTCTGACATTGTCAGTTTTTTTACTACTAAAACTTTTTGACTAGTAAAGCTTCTAGTACAAGCACTTGCGCCCAAGTCTTTGGATGTATACCTCTTTTTCTCTTTGTGAGAATTTAGGAGCACAATGTTTGCATCACAGGGTTTGCATATGTTTAACTGCCAAGTTCTTTCCCAAAGTGATTGCTCATTTTACATTTCTAAAGGCATTATGTGACAGTGTGACAGTTATAGGTTTTTATTTATTTTCAGAAGCAGCACACACTTATTTCTGCTCTAGTAGTGCAATAAGGGACTTACACATATTTCTCTTAAGGTGTATATTCCAGGTCATAGACAGCTTGGAATTCCCTGAGTGATGTTGTCTATTGCAGATAGAGATATTTCAACTGCTTAAAACAGGTTGTATTTTATTGTACATATTTAAAATATAGCACATCTTTTCTCCAATTGTATTTTATCTGCATATATGTCCCATTTTATAATTTTAAAGCGTGATGGAGTCATTTCTTCATTGCTAGTTGGAAGAGAAGGTAGAATGGACCTAGGTATGGTACCAGTTTTTCAGGAATTTTAGTTTAAAGGTAGTGGCAATTCCTACCAATTTAAGTGGAAAATCTGCACTAAGGTAAAATATTACATAACTTCTACATTGAAGGTATGAATTCCTAGAGGAAATAGAAGATGATATTCATGGTGATAATTTAAAAAACAAAACAACTTACACCACTTATTCATTGGAACTGTCACTGCTATAAAAATACAGATGCATTGGTTCTATTAGGTGTTCTTTTGTTTAAGATTCTTAAATATTTTATATTTCAGTAAATATTGCTTTGTTCATGTGTTCTGTTAGATGAAATCGCAGGTCCTAACTCAAAAGAAGGCCCATGATCTGCAAGACATCAAACCCACCCAGGTTCTTGCCTAATTATTTGGTGCAGGGTCTCACTATGTAGCTTGTACGCATAGTGCTGTTCCTATTTTCAGCCTCCCCAGTGCTGGGATTACAGGCGTGCACTAACACAACTGGTCCTAGTGGCTGGCTCAGCACACCTGGGGTTGGGTGTGTGCTGCTGCTGGGGACTGAGCCCCAGTCTCTGAGCTTGCCTGAGTAGGCACTTAGCCTGTGGAGCTATATCGTCACCCTCAATTACCATTTTTATGTACCCTTCCCAATACTTGGCTATTGTTGGACTTAGCTTTAGTCAGTCTCCTAGATGTGCATTGTAGCATTGTCTGGTTATAGTTTTACTTTCTTAATCAGCAATATTTTCTCTTTTTTTTGTTTCTTTGTAGAACCGGTGATTGAACTCAGACCCTTGTACTTGCCAGGCAAGTGTGTTTGTTTTACTGTGTCATCTCCAAGGGCCCCCTAATCAGCAATAATGCAGGTCTTCTTTACATGAATGTATTCAGCACCCGTGCAACTTCTGCGGTAAAATGCCTGCTCAAGAATAATTATTTTAAAAAAATCACTTGATTTCTAATTACTGAAGTTTATGAGTTAATCTTAGTATTCATCCCCTTTGTAAGATAGACAATTTAAAAATATTTTCTCTAAGCCTGTGTCTTGCTTGTTTTCTCATACTTTTAACAGTGTCTTTCAAAGTGCAGTACTATAAATTTTTCTGAGGTTGAATTTGTCAGTGTTTTCCTTTATGGAGAAGCTCTGGTGATACAGTGTGTACATTTGCTCCTATGAATTTCCCACAAATGTTGAAATGTTATGTCCACATCTTTACTCTTTTGTAAAGAGGCTGATTTCTTCTAAGATGCCCGCGCTATTTAGAAGTATATTACTTAAGTTGCTAATATTCAACTCGGGATTTTCCACATAATTTTATTTTGTTGACTTCTTAATCCCACTGTGGTCAGAGAATATAGTATGTATGAATTAAAACTTGTTTCACTTATTGGAACTTGTTTTACGTTCTGGAATATTATTGATCTTGGAAAATGTACATGAAATGCATGTACATGCTGCCCACTGCTTTTGCGTTGAGGGTTTCATGAAGGCTTTTTAGGTCAGGTTTGCTGACAGTGGCATTAAGTCTTCTGTGACATTACTGCTCTCTGTCCACTCTTTTCTGTCAGTTATTGAGATGTGAGTTGACATTTCCCTAATCTTTAATCTGTTCTTACTTGTGTGTCTGTCAGTTTTTGTAGCATACCAAAGGGCTGTTATTGGTGCACACTGTTTATTCATCTCTTGATGAATTGACCCACTTATTAGTGGTAAAAACCTCTTTATTCTTTGTTCTGAATTCTGCTTTGTCTGATATTAACATAGCCAATCCAACTTTCTTTTGATTTATGATCTCATTCTCCAGTTCTTTATTCTTTCTTTTTACAATTTATTTACTTGGTGGAGGGTTTCGCTATGCAGCTCAGACTTGTAGTGATCCTCCTGTCTCAGCCTCCCCAGATCTGGGATTACAGGTGTGCACCACTACACCTAGTTTCAGTGGCTGGCTCAGTGTGGGGTCCAAATGGCATGTGGTACCGGGGTTCGAGCCTGGGTCCTTGTGCTTGGCAGGCAGGTGCTTAGACTGTGGAGCTATCTCTCTGACCCTCCAGTTCTTTATTCTTAAACTATAGTACATTTAGGGTACATTTCATGGTGGCACATTAAAGTATGTCTTGTTTCTTAAATGTAATCTGGTGGGCTTTGACCTTGAAGTGGGGTTCTTAGATCACTTACATATAAGGTGATTATTGTTATAATGGGTTTAATTTTCTTGTTATTTGTCTCATTTATTCTTTGTTCCATTTGTCCCCTTTATGCCTTCCTTCAAATTGCATGTTTTTAACATTTAATTTCATCTCATTTACTGGCTTATTAGATTGAACTCTTTGTTTTATTATTTTAGGGATTGGCCTTGATTTATAGTTGTCAGCCTAAGTAACAAGTTTAGAGTTTCTCCAAAGAATAATAAGTTAGTACAAGAATAGCAGAACACTGCAGTGAGAAGATACTTGGAATAGTAATTTCTGAGTATATTCAAAGAGGTTGAGGCAATAGGAAGCCTCTTTTTTTTTCTGTATTTTAGGGAAGGGTCTATAGGGTGTTCAGGGTCTCACTGTCAGATCGGACTCATAGTGATTTTCCTGTTTACAGCTTCCCAAGTAGTGGGATTATAGGGGCGTGCCACCATGCCCAGTCTCATTTGCCCTCTCAGCATGCCCTGGGAGCATGGCCAGCACTGCAAGCCCAGGGATTGAACCCTGAGCCTCTGTGCCTGCTTGCAGGGGCTTTAATCCACTGAGCTCTTTGGCAGGCCCAAGGAAACTTCTAAAAACAAAAGGGGAAGAGCTACCTAAGTCATCCTGAATCAATAATCCTTGGCTACAGAGATCAACACCAAGGTAGCATTAGTCCAAGTCGTAATGCATGGTTTTTGGACAGACATCTTCGTAGCAGTACTATATATGTAAGGTTACAATTGTTTATTCCCCCAGCTTTTTTTGAAAGACACATACTTAGAGTTTAAACAGATGGGTTTTTTTTCCCTTTTAATACTTGAAAATGTGGTTGTTTTCTTTTCTTACTTGCATTATTTCTTACGAGAAATCTGTCATTGCTACTTTTGTTCTTCTGTATGTAATCTCTGTCTCTGCCTCTCTGTCGCTCTCTCTAATGTAGAATAGGCTGATGTATTGAGGCTGGGTTGTAGACTTTGCACTATCCTGGGAAATGGTGGGCCAGAATCCTTCTTGTCCTCCTTATTTCCACCAGACCAGACTCTAGAGGTTAGTGGTGCTCATATGACCAGCTATAAAGGAAGCACCAAGAGAAGCCATCCTCTTGTTTCTGGCATTATGTCTCATTCCACAATGCTGAGATGGAAGATGGAAGCACAGGGCGAGACACGGCGCAGGCCAGCCCTTCCTGGGGAGGTTCAAAGATCCTTCATCAGAGAGCTTTCTGAAAGCCCTGGGATTTGCAGACATCAGAATGATTTAAAGTAAGAGTGGTGCAAAGCAATGGACATTATAAGGGGAATTGAACATCCGATTCTAAGCTCTGAACATAGAAATAAAATATGTAGATAATCCTCTTTCCTTTCTGCAGATTTGCCTGGTAGAATTCTGTTATATTTTGAAAATTGCTCTTTTCAAATGGACCAAAAAAGCAAGGAGCACTTTGTATAAAGTAACTAACTCATAAAATATTTCTGGAAAATATTCTTTAATTATGCAGATTTAATAGTATTATTAAGAAGTGGTTTTTTTTTTTTTATTAGAGGTTTTGGCACAGTGTCAGGAAAAATGTCTAAAAACAGTTTTATGGTTCCCGTGCAATCAGTTAAACTTTTAAAATATTAGATTTGACAAAATTTTGTTCTGGCTTCCCATTGTTTGTCCCTTGTACTACAAGGACAAATTTCTGCTGTCTTGCGCTTTCTTTGTAAACAAGGCAATCTTCTAAAAGCTTTTGTTTAATCTGTTTAAATAAATTACTAATCATCTTTCAGCAGGGACAGGGCCGAAATGACTACAGGAAGAAGAATTCAGAGTGGTTTTTAAGCAACAACCTCTCTTCTCCCAGCCAAGCCAGTCAGCAGTCTGGTAATTTCGGTTTTACATGAATCAGTACATCTGCGCCAGGCCATTTGGGCCATCTGCTACTAGAGGATCATGGGAGTTAGGCCCACAGGCACCTGGTGGCATGATGTTGAAATGTCAGCTCCAGGCTAAACATCAGCTCCAGCGATGAAAGGCCAACAGCACAAAAAAGTCCTGGAGGAGAATTGCTGCTAGCGGCGCAGTGGCACACCTGTTTCTGAGCATGTAAGCATGCGCGCATGCACGCTTGCATTTTCAGTACCAATGACTTCTCAGAATCGTAAGATGATGAGGTTACATTCTTGGGGAAGGTAAACAGCTATCAGGAAATATCACCCATGCAACCCCTGGTAAAGGCATTTGATGCAGTTTGTAGAGAGAACTCTATTTATGTTGTTTATGGGAGATGTGAAATGAAATATCCAAGGATATTTCCCCAAATATCTTGTAGAGGAAAAAATATTCAACTGTGGACTCAGAAAAGTTCCTTTAGGCCTCCTTAGGACATATATCAGCTTATAATTTCAGCTTCTTTTTTCTTAAGGAACTAATAGTTCAGTCAATGTCCTCCCCAGTTTTTAAGGTGATGGAAGCATCCAATGGTGGAAATCAACCTGGGAATACTTATGAATGCTGCTTTTGAGTAAGAAAACACCCAGGTGTGATGGGCAAGGAGCTGAAAGTCATTTCCCAGCTTAGCCTCTTGCAGCTGGTTCCCTGTGTGACTGTTCCCTATACAAAGAAACACAAAAACAACTATTTCCTGCGTGGCGTTCCCCGGTGCGTGCACACTGCGCTGCGCACAGCCACTTCCTTTCCTTCCTGTTGGTGGTTCACAAGGAGCAGAGAGCACCACCAATGTCATGCGTAGTTATTATTATTATTTATTTATTTATTTATTTATTTTTGTGGAACCAGGGATTGAACTCAGGCCCTTGCGCTAGCCAGGGAAGCACTTATTCCACTGAGCCATCTCCCCAGCCCTTACCACACTTAATTCTGACCTTGTTGGGCTCACAGCCGTGAAATTAGCAGCGAAGCCAGTTTCCAAGCCCAGGCACCCCCAGACTCAGTGACTCCGTACCTGCTGCACTGCCCCCCTGCGGTAGAAGACCTTTGTTCTCCCTGCGCTTGCAGCTTGCGCCACCACCGAGCCCTCGAGCTGCAGCGCCTCGAGCTGCAGCGCCTCGAGCTGCAGCGCCTCGAGCTGCAGCGCCTCGCTGCCCTCACTGTCATCAGTTCAGACCCGCATCCCAGACCTCCAGCTTCGTAGAAGAATAAACTAGCTGTGAAAAAAAAGCATGAAAGTAAAAATTTTTGGATGCTCTGCAGTTTTAATTTTGGCCTGCTTCTAAAATTCTCACCCTTAATTTGTTGCGTTTTTGTGCTCACATCTTTCTCAAATCCACATCAATTTTTTAAGAGCCTTTAGTTCAGTCTCTGAATGGGGAATTCACAGGGAATTTTGCAACTTTGCAACAGATTTCTCTCATTCTGCTCCTTCTGATGGCTCACGGGACCATTTCTGATGTGCCCTTGCTTCTGTCCGGGCGAGCTGCGTATAAAGTATAGAGGACTGCTTCACGCTCCTGGGTTTCTCTCTTCTCTCCTCTCCTCCAGCCTCTTATCTGCCCGATTATTTATTCCTGTGATCCAGCTCAAAGGCTTCTGCTTCCTTAAAGCTCTTCTCTTATCATTCCGTGCTTTCTCCTCTTTGCTTTCTTATTTTAATTGCAGTGTTCTAATTATTTGTTAGTTGCTTGTAGTTTGAAGACAAGGCCTGAGCTAGCTCTCTGTAGTCCCGAACCTAGTATAGTGCCTGGCCTGCAAGAGGTGCTTGCTGAAGTATTTTGACTTTCTTGTTCCTGAATGCCTCTGAAACGCTCAGGAAACACTGCTGGTGCACACTGAAGAAGTGTCTTGTTGCGTAGTGGTGGTGTCTTCAGGGGATATTAAACACAGCTGGGAACTACTGAAAGGCACTTGACAAATTGTCTACTCTGTAAACATGACTTAAAGCCTTACATCGGCACAGCCTCTCACCACTAGAGGTTAAATTGTTATGAAATGGCTCCATTTTTTTAATGGCTGCCCAGAAAATTCTCCAAGGAGCACTAGGTACCCAGAGTACCTACTGAATATGACCGCTTCCCGCAACCTCCGATTCCCTTGACACACACATGCACGCATGTTGGGAGCCGAGCCAAGATGGCGCCCGCTCCTCGCTCCCCCGCCCATCGTGTCTGCAAAGATGGCGCCCATATCCGGCTTCCTGGTTCTTGTTGCTGTACCAACCTCTCCCTTATTTAGAATAAGCCCGCCATTGCTGTAAGATCTACCAATAGTAATCGGTCACGTGTATAATTATGATTGGTTTGTGAAATCTATATAGCTTGCTGTATCACGAGATCCGCCATGCTTGCACGGTAGGAGCTGCGGATAGCGGACACATGTAGAGGCTTGCATCCCACTCGATAAAGGCTTGCTGAACCCGTTGCTGAGTGTCTGAGTGTCTTCTTCCGCGGGATGGGAGCGGCGCCAGACACATGCACACACACACACACACACACACACACACACACACACACTGCATGGGCGCCTAGGTGCCCAAACAGCCACCTGGGAATCACTGTGGCATGCCTGCCCTCCCTTGTGCTCTCAGACTCAACCGTCAGCAACGCCAGCCCATTCTCCTTAATAGGATTACAAATCTATAGTTTTTGCTCCAGTTTCACTGCCATAATTTCCTTCCCCAGGAATCCCTCCTGCCCTCACTTCTGGATAACTAAAAAAAAAAAAAAAAAAAAAAAAAAAAACTAACTCATTTTGTGTTCTGTCATCTGTGACTACAACGAGGTTGAGTGATTTTTTGAAAAGCAAACCTGGTGTGTTGGGCCCAATCCCACAGAGAAACAGCTGTGTCTCTCCTCCGACTTTGGAACTGGGTGCAGCTCTGAGGCCCTCTCGGCTCTGGCACCTGCCTCTCCCTGGTGCAGCTTGATATCCTGCCCTCCTCTCTTAGCTGAAAGTCATGCATGGTTCTAAAAGCAACACTTTCTCATCTTGCAATCTTTTAATACAATGTTCCTTTTCTCCCCTTTCTCACTTTATTTCTACTCATTATTTACTGAAATAGTAAATGATTTTCAGGGACTTTACTGAAATAGTCCCTGTTTTGGAAGAATTTCTTAGTAGCCCCAAACTGGGCTAATGGGTCCTCCCATGGTGCTCAATGTATATATGTTATGATTCTTACCATAAGCACTGGTGTGCTCTCTCATTAGATTCCACGTTCTGTGGGGACAAAGCTGGTCTTATTGTTATAATCCTCGATTCTAACAGAGGATCTAGACATAGACGTTATTCAAGAAGTATATGTTGACCAGACAATATCTAGCTGCATAAATAGATTGAGCAACTTACAAATACTGTGGAGAGCTGCTCAGGCAAAGCCCTTCATAATCAACATGATCTTGACATTTGTTTTGACCGAGGAGGTACTTAGAGTATTTAAAAATATCTGCTTCCCATTCAGGTGTTTATCAACTTGGTTATAAAGGGTGAAAGAGTCCAACTTAATTAGAAGTGGAAGGACCTGGGTGTGCATCCTGGTTATAAAATCTGTGTGAAGGGTTTGTGTTGTCTTGGTCCCTGCCAATTAAAACAGTGGCATAAAAGAAGTGAAACTTGGAGAGAAAAAACTCATTGTATCCTCTTAAGGCAAGAACACATTATAAATTTAAGACAAATGAGGTTAGTTAAGTAGAGTATATTTTGACATTGAATGATTACCGTTAGGGAAAATTTTATAAAGACAGAGAAACAATGTCACCTTTTGTTAGATATATGACCAGTAAGGGTGTAATTCACCTATGATTCCAAGCCATGTATAGATGACCTCATTTAGAAGGTGTTGAAAGTTCAAAGTTAGATGCCATAATACATTTTTGACCTCCTTTGTGTGGTTTCAGGTCTAGGAACAATGGTGCAATTTGTGAAGATTTTCTGGAAGCATCAGCAAGATTAGTTTAAAAAGGAATACACACACACACACACACACACACACACACACACACACCAGCACCAATTAGTTTACTGCATGGATAATTTTTCAAGTTCTAAAACAAATTATTTGACAAAATTTCACATATGTAACAGTTAAAGAGAAAAATCAAGCTCTAAAAATTGGAGGAAATTCTTATAGCCTCAGAGTTTGTTGAAGTTTTATTGTTAAAGGAGATTACAGCAAATCCTTTGGAAAGAATCACTATCCTGCTTCAGGATGGTTGCCAGCAGCCAGGTTGCTATTGTGACCCTAATTCACTACCTATTTTTCGTTAGTTTATCTGCATTGTGACTCTGTGGTTTATGCGTTCCATATTTGGCACAAGCCATTATCTGTGGAGCTCATGTGTGTAAATAGTTACGCACGATGGACATAGTGCCTACGGGGAGACTCGAACACATGGACACAATTTCAGTTGGACAGGATGGGTGAGTGACCAGGATGGGGCGCGTGGCTGGCATGAGATGGGACTGGTGGGGAGCGTTCCAACCAAGGGGAACTGTGGGAGCGGAGCACAGGGATGTAAGTAGGCACAGCATTGTAGAAGAGTGAGCACTTCCTAAAGGCGAAGGAGGTGAGGTATGTGGAGCAGAGTGAGTCCAGATGGAACTCTGAAGGAGAGCCCGATTCAGACTGTGAGAGGCGTGGTACAGTGACTTCACATTCTATTTATGTGTACAGTACTTTAAAGATTAACTTCTGAGTTCCATCAGTACTTTGCTCTATCTATAGAACAAAAGATAAAGTTCTACCTTTACTCTACATTTACACTCTATCAAATGTAAATACATACAACCATTTTTAAAAGACATAGTTCTGATAGGCTTGGTACAAAAATTCATTCATTCAGCTCAAGGCTGCCCTTCCTATATGTCAAACTCTCTACCGAATACAAATATTACATCATTTTAAGGAAAACAAAGTAGTGCTTTTCCATATTCTTATTCTAAAAGGACAATTAACTTTTTTTGTATTTTTGGCTTTCTAAATAACATACTTATACCGCTTTGTATTGTTGTTGTGTATTGAATTTCTTTGAACATATAGTTATGTTATTAGCCTCTTTTTAAAATTTATTTTTATTTTTGAAGAGTAAAACAAAATACATTAGAAATGATAAAGAATTTCATTGAACAAAATGATAGGAATTCAACAATGGGTGCCATACTGAGCGCTGTTGTCTTCAAAATAGTTGTTCACATTACCAGATATAGACCTGTAAGATTGGTTAAAAATTATAAAAAGTTAAAAAGAGAAAATAAGTTTCAGCAATAGCTTCACCTTTCAAAACACCAGCAAGGGGCTGGCCCAATAGCTCAGTGGATTAAAAGACCTACAAAAGCAGGCGAAGGGGCTGTGGTTCGATCCCTGGGCCTGCTGAGCCGGCCCCTCCCCAGGGGGCCCTCTGAGCCTGCAGCTGATTGAGACTGGGCGTGGCGACATGCACCTGTAATCCCAGTTCTTGGGGGGCTGTGAACAGGCGGGTCACTAGAGTCTGAGCTAGGGTTGAGATCCTCAACACCCTATAGACCTGTCCCTAAAATACAAAGCAAACCATCAAACAAATAGACAAAAATACCAGCAGAAATCAGCAGCACAATTATCCAGGCTGCCCTGTGTCTATAATGCATATTTCTTTTTCCTTCTTTCTTTCCTTTTTTTCTCCTTTCCCACAGCTCGATTGCTCCCTTCCTTTAGACAGTCTCTTTCCCTTATTATTAGCGTCAATTAGAGCATAATTTAGTATTCATTTTGGTCATGTAAATATCATTCCCAGATTGGACCCCATGTAAGTTTACTGTGACTTCGTATGAGAGGCTTACTTTCTGTGGAAAACTTTCGTCTTTTTTGAACATTGTAATCATTTGTCTGTTGCGTGCTTGCTTTGCTTTTCTATATATTTCCACTAATTCTTCCTGAGAATCTTTGATAGTAATATTGATAGAAAACACATTCGAACACATGGAGAATTATAGAGAAGATGCCACCCGGGAGCCCGGTGGTGCTGTAGCCTCAGGCTCTTGTTCTCTGGACTCTTTCTCGTTGCTGCCGCAAAATCTCTCTGGCGCCGTCCTCCTGGGGCCCCATTGCCATCTCTTCCAGGGTGAGTTGCTTGCTTTGGGCTGTAGTCAGTCCTTCCTTGGGGACTCTTGCTGCAGTAGCTTCCTAAAAAAATGTGCACATGGGCACACAGGGCTGACAGAGGCTCCAGGACGCAGGTGGGGCGTGGGGGCTGGGAAAGGGAGGGGCTCAGCCTCCCTCTTTGTGGTGGTGGGAAGTTCAGTAGGAAACTAGGCTACCATCAGGAAACAGGAGCAAAGAAACCAAACAGTAGGAATTTAAAAACATAGGCAGCTGGTTAAGTAGAAACTAAATCTTAAAAAATAGAATAAGGTAAGCTAAAGGGAATGAAGTAGAGGCTAAAATAAGAGATTTAAACTTCCCGCAAAGGTAAAAGGTTAAGAGTTTAAAAACACAAAACACATGAGATTTAAAAATAAAAGATAAAATGTTATAAGCCTATGAGATAAAAGGTTAAAACATGAGTAAAAGCTATAATGGTTGAGGCTAATAGGCTAAAGCTCATGAGATGAAAAGCTAAACGCAACCCGTTCTTCAGGATTAAAGATTTGGAGCAGGAAGCCAGAACTGGAAAGGCGGCAGAAGGGAAATACAAATTAAGTCAAACCTCTAAGAATAAAGTGGATTAGGGGAACTATTGGCTTAAAAATATGTAGCAGAACAGCAAAAGAGAAGCATTTCGAGAAGGTGGAGCACATGGCCAAGCTCTTAGAGCCGCTGCGTCCCTGTGGGAAGGCGAGCCGGAGGCCGTGTTGATCGTGCCTCTGCACCATCCGAAGGCAATGAGTGAGGGCAGGCCGGGCACCCAGGCAGCTCCGGGACACCAGGGGGAAAAAGCTCTGTGTCCTTTAAAACATATTTAAATTATCACAGACACACACACACACACACACACACACACACACACACACACACACACTTTCTGACTCTCCCAATCTTCCCTTTTTTTTTTTGT